>JAQGAK010004499.1:0-12098 GCA_034696945.1 Lipothrix lubbocki
AGTGAGCAAATATAAATTAGCGCTTTTGCAAATTAGCTGAAAAAAAAATAAGCACCTATGCTGGTTTAACCGACGATATGCAAAATGAAAATTGAAAAGTGCGGAGTGAAGAGTAAAAACTGGTGAAATAGGCCCCAGATGTGAAAAATAAATAATCATCATTGTCAGTGTAATTTAAGAATAGAGACTCCTATTATTAATCTTTAAAACGCAGTTTACGACAGAGTTTTGCACTATAATATAATTTTACCCCTAAAATTTAAAAATGTTTAGGTTTGAATTAAACTAGATAAGCTCGAACAAATCCTATCAAGTTTTTAAAAATTACAGCTATTAGAAATATTTAGAACAAGATTTATTCGTTTCCAAAATTTTATATTTTTTATTTTATAACTAAGTCGATGGAAAAAATATGACAAATGGTTGGCCCACATTTAAGGCGGCAGTCCTTCAAACATTGAAATGGCGCTACCAGAAATGAGGTCAAGATTCAATGATTAAAACTACAGTAGGCATAAATATATTATATTTTATATAAGAAGTAAAGCTTCAAAATAAATGAATTGCTAATGAGTATTCTTATAACATTAATTTTAAAATTATATGGCAATAAAAATTATCATCTGTAACTTTATCGGTTTGTAAAAACGTTTGTAAAAAACAAGATACCTCGATTGTGTTTTTTAATAAAAGAGAGTGTATATTAATTTTAAAGGAAGTTTAGATTGTGGTCTTTTAACTGACACTCACTTTAAAAAATCAATGTTTCTTACATATAATTCAAGGCTTTTGAAGATTTTGGGGTGGAAAATTATCAAAGTTTTTATTATTCCATCATAACCTTTTAAACCACAAATATGTGTTCATCGCCATGCTAATGCAGACGAAAAGTTTGTTAATTTGTATTGTTTTTGTTTATATGCTTACAATTCAGGCAAGAATTCCAAAATTAACAATTTGTTACAATAATTTTCGATTTGTAGTCTGCTTTCATATTTTCATGGTATGTATGATAATAGTAAAGAAACTAAATAAAATTATTCTTGAGAATCTCGTTTGTTTTGGAAAGACTTGTTAGAATGATAACTGTTGGATGACTTATTCCAGACGAAATATTGCAGAGTTTACAACTTTACCTGAACATTAATTTTTGCTTAAATAGGCTAATCCAATTTACGGTTATATAGCAGAGCCGTTTTAAATACTCGTTTCATCTTAGCAGACAATTAAGCACGGATTATTAAAATTGCACTGTAAATACGTCTGCTTGCAGACAAGATTTTTTAAACGTCTCCTGTTTTTTTTATAATTATTCGTAATTCCTAAAAAACGTCGACAAACCAATTTTCGCCCCAATCCCCGCTTAAATTTAAAGTTTTCTTCATTTAGTAACTATTTCCAATAACCGTGGTACATTTGAAATGGGGAATAATTTAGGAAAATACAATAGGGGTAAGTTTTGTTTAGTAAATATACAGAGTTTGTTACCCTCTGACCATTATATTTTTTTAAATAGTATTTAGTCAATTTAGAAGCTAGAATTAGAGTATGTATTTTACAATTTTGTATTCAATCCTAATTAAAATCAAATGCTTACAAAGTTTTGAAACTTGACATTTTGTTTTTCGCTTTGTATTGGTAAATTATGAAAAAATGGTTGGTTTTTGACAATTGTTGCAGAAGGAATTTCATAAAAACGTGCAAGTTATTGGTGATTACATTTCCTAAACATTTAAATTTGTTAAATTGTTGAATTTTATGTAACGTGACTTTTATTTATTAATTGTATGCATAAAATGTTTCAAATATTAAATTTATGAAATGTTCTGTAAGGCATTCCAGTAAACATATGTGTACATTTTGTTTTAAATACAATAATTGAAGAAAGCGCGATTTTCATGAACTTTGACCTGAATGGCCTTGTCCACCTACGATGGGTAAAGGTAGATCACTTACTATTGGTAAATTATCCAATAAGATTCTTTCACCTGAAAAGCATACGGTTTGATATGTATTAGTGAGCCAAAATATTTCTTTCGTATAAGTGAAAAAAGAATTCAATGAAATTTCAAATTTCAACACTATAAATATATACTGCAAATTGAAATTAAAATCAAAGTTACTAAAATAAATAATTAAACGCAGTTTTATGAGTGTTCACCTGTATTGCTTGGTCCAACTCCGATTGGTACCGGTAGAGGTGGTAAGGGCAGTTTATCAATTGGTAAGATATTCCCTAATGGTAATTTATTCAACAAGCCTCTAACAGCTAAAAAGATTACAATGCGATATTAGCCATCCAAAATATTTTTATATAATTAAAATTGAATTCAATGAAATTTCATGCTCCAACACTCACTAAATACGTCAAAATTTAGAATGAATTTGAATTCATTAGAATAAATATTCAAATTTAATATTTAAACCAACCTCTTCCTCCGGGCATCGCGTCAGCTGAGGAGATCAAGACAACGCAAATCAGAAGAGCCATAATGATTTTCGCCATTTCTAGAATATGTGGTGGAGCTTTTGGTATGGTTCACAAAAGGAACAGAAGAGTTTTTCACTAAAATATTTAGTTTGGTTGCTCGAAGTGTTGAATGATGCAAAGATTCCGAAAGCTACGTGTTTTTATATGAAATACGTTAGGTAGCAATTAATGGTAAACAATTAATTCATTTATTATCAACTACCTATTTCTGCGCCTTCCGGGTTTTTATATAACAATTAGATTTAGAAATTATTGTCGCATGATCATTGTGATAACAAATTTTTTATATAATAATAAACAAATTAATTGAGGTTATAAAAACTTGGGATGACACCAAAATTTTACTCCTGGTATAGCAAATTTCCCGTTCCGGGATAGGAAACGATTCCTTCCTGTTCCTCATGACAGGACATAAAATAAATTAATAGAACAAAACATAATATATGTGACGAATATAAATATTGTTTGTTTCCGATATTTCCGATATTACAGAGCAATTAAATGCAAATGGTTTTTATTTAGTACATAAATAAAAACAAATACTGTTAATGACAAGGAATAATTTAAATAAATAATTTCAATACAAAGCTAATGACGCCATTGCTGCAACGCAAAAACAGTTGCTGATTTTCTCTCCGCAAAGGTTATTTCGTCTCTGAAACTGTAATGCAAAAATTATGACACGGTCAGGTCATGATTACATATTCGATTTAAATAATTTAATATGTGGCTATTTTAATGCAAAATAGTTCAAACGTTATATCGTGTATTAAATATTGACTTACTATTCTGGTCCCCACCTGGACCGACCATGTTTCCAACAGCTCCGGCTGAAATAGTAATGCATATAAATTATTGACCATTTCAAAATTATTGTAATATGTAATGCCTGCATTCACATACAGGCATATATAATAATAATACGAGTAAATCCAAAATATAATTATAGCAAGGGGCGAAAAAGTTATGTTACCGTTCCCAGCTTCTCCTTGGAAAATAGTATCTCCAGCTGTTAATCAAAGACAAAATTTATAAACAAATGAATCGCGGAATTTAAAACCAATTACATATTTGGAATTAGAAACAAATTTCTTACCACTGACGGCGCTGACAGCGGCTCCGCCAACCCCATTTACGTTTCCTGAAAATGTTTTAACAAAACTTGACTTTAATACCAATTTCCCTTTATTTTAACATATTTAGTTTAACCAACAGTTAAAATCTATGGGAGGAAAATTCTAATGGTTAAGTTGTATCATCAATAGAAAATATTTGTGTGATTACCGCCATTGGAGACTGCAGTAGCGCTATTGGTCATCTCTGTGAAAATTATTAAATTTATTTTAAATAGAAACTAATAAATAAATAAATTCTAAACAGAACCCAAAAATTAGAGAAAAAATAAAAACTCTAAACTTTGCATTTAAAAATATAAACTAAAATCAAGTGATTTTCTTACGTGGTTTGGGCATTGCGTAGGAAACGGCAATCATAGAGACCACCAAAAGAACGACGAGGAGCTTAGCCATCGCAGAGAAATTGTATTAAAACTTTGAAAACGTATGAGTTTACGGTTGAAAGTAGAAATTTAGAATAATCGTCTACCAGAAAGTTTAGCGCTTTTATTCCAAAATATTTCCCATTTATAGTCGCGAAAAACTGACCGACCTGGGAAATTAGGACAAATTAGAATATTTTTATTATCAGCTCACCTCGGCATCATTTTAGACCGATGAGTACCCTTTTCCATTAGAGCTTGCAATGACATGATTTGGTTTCCCCACACTACATACATATATGCACGTTTTAATAAACTGTACCAAATTGTTTATGGAAATGCAACTAGAAATATTGCTTTTTTTCGAATTAATTTTCCTTTAAAATAATAGAACTTCCATCGTCATCCCACCATAAATGATGTGCACACTTTGATGGTTATTGATCACAACGTTTTCAATCTCGACATGCTTTTCCCTATATGCAATGAAAATAAACACCGCCAGGGATACAAAATTGTGTCACACCTTGCTCCGTAAAATCTTTCCTATATTTCTTCTGTGGTGCATGAGTATTATTAGCAAAATAATGATGGACATTTTGTTTTTATCAAAAGATATTTATGCATTGCAATATTTATTGCTGATCATTAAATAATATGAGCAGCAATGCTGCAAATAACATTCGACCAGAATGGTGAGAAACAAAATGATTCAATTGCCAAACTGCTACATATGCTGAAGATTTGTTTCTTTGATGTCTCCGAAAAAAAATCTGATTAAACTCAGCTGTATCCTTTTAAAAATTTGTATTGAGGAGAACGACTTTTAGCATTTTTGGAATTTTCCGGTGCAAATTGTACTTGTACTAAAATCGTTGATTAGGGATCTTAGGGTAACTTTTTGTGTTGAATTAGATGAAAAATATGACATTTGTTTGGTCACAATTTGGAGTTGTTGGGCTAAACAAGCATGAAGAAATGAAAAATGTTTAAATTTAATAAAGTATATCGAGATTTGTAATTGGTTTATATATCATTTGCATCAAAATTGATCGGAAAATCGGTCGGCCTGGCTATTTTCCCCACGATACAACCACTATATTTGAAAACTACACTGACAAAATTGTTTGGCTTCTCATTTTTTCTTGAAGTTTCTATGATTTGTCGCAGCCGGGAACTCAATTTTCTGAGGGGAGGCTGGCATGGCAACGGTAATAGTTTTAACATTTGTTAGGTTTTCGGTAATTACAGTGGTACATAAAAATTTTTTTTAAATGGACACATGATTTTAGTAAATTTTTAATTTGATTAGTTAAATATTAATTAAACAGAAATTCCGTATCCGCAACATTGTACAAATGAAAGTTATAAAGCATCTATTGTTTCAACTTTTGCTATAATCGGTGTCACGTTATGCTCTAACATGAGATAGTTGCTATGCATTTTGAATATTTATTTGAGACTTCCGAAGCAAATTACTGCACCCGGAAATGAACCTTTTCGTAAAATAAATATGAGGCTTATGACCCTAAAAAAAAGCAATTTAGAACTTTAATAAAGGAATTTTATTTCCGCTCATTAAAAATGACAACCCTACTGCGGAACTAACAAGCAGGAAGATCTACTAACTAATTGTTTAATTGTTTTTAGGAGGAAATAAAATTACTAACATCTCAAAAATCGGTTAAGCTGCATGTATAAAAGGAGCAAATTATTTTAATTTCATCATTCCAAACATCAAATTACTCCTGCAATCGACTACTCAACCTTCCAAAATCCTCCGTACTTCAATCGAAATGGCAAAATTATTTGTTTCTTTTCTGGTCGTAGCAATGGCCGTTGCTGTCCTCGGGAAACCTAAACCACGTAAGCTCTACATAGTATAAATTTTATAATAGATACGATGTAGACAACCATGAGAAGATACAATATCTCTTACTGCGGGGTAAATAAGGGGCGATACAGCAGGGGTTCAATTTGTTTGCTATGTTCGTGGTTAAAATCCAAAAATCTGATTAACTAATGAATGCGTATAATTTGATTGTAGGACCACAATTTTCTCCTTTTGGTGCGTTGCCATATTTTGAAAATTTGCCGGTAGGAGCACCAGCTGAAATTATACCCAGCGTACTCCCCAATTTTGATGTTTTGACAGAAAGTTCACCAATTGGCATTGTGTCAGGAGCAGTACCAGGAGCAGTACCTACCAGTTTTGAGGGTTTGACAGCAGGAATACCAGTGGGTTTGGCCGGTACAGTGCCAGATTGGACGGGTATGACACCCGGACTTTCCCTTGGTTATAGTTTTAAGCGCAGTGTGAGAAGTCCAAATGGTCACAAATGAACTCAACAATTAATACTATCTCCATCAATGTACGCACTTGCAATATTAATTTTATTCTCAACGGGCAATCTTATTCAAGAGATTAAGCTGTTGTATTTGATGGAATAGTTTAACGTATTTTGCGTTTTAATGTTGAATTAATTAATTAAATTTAATCAACCTCAATTAAGATTTTTATCCTTTGCATCTTTTTCCTCTATCTGAAAAATGCAAATCTTAGAGGCTTTATTGAATAAACGTTTGAATCACTAAAATAATTTATGGTCTATTTATTGCATAAAATATCTTGCCCGGAAAAAAATGAGGAAGTTTACGTCAATTGTACAGCAGTTTTGTAGTATTGTTTGGCATTAAGTTTATACACGGGCACACATATACTAATTTTTTATATTCCGTAATGATTTGGTTTCATAAAGTCAAATTTCGACAGCTCGCACAAAAATCCAAAATGGCCTTCTTCTTAACATTCGTTTATAGTCAGAGCTTAAATGTTTATTAATAAATCAGAATTACGTTTGTGGAGAAGCCATAGCCCAAGTTTTGTTTGCTAATTGTTGATAGATACGCTTGAAACCTCGAGAAGTATTTTTGGTAGAGGAGATAATGAGACATATCTTCACAATTCATGTCATATCCTTGCTCCGTTAAATTTTGACCACACATCTATAGCGTGGTACTTAATGTGGAGTAAGAAAGTTGATCATAACAAGTTTACAAAACATTGCATTGTTTCAACAATTTGAAGTTTATGACAGCATGAAGAAATTATGTCATTGAGAAATTCGAGAATGATGCCATGGCAAATTATAAAGCAGAAGGTTATTTTTTGGTCTAAAATGATGCCGAGGTAAGTTGTTAATAAAAAGTCTATAATTTGCCCCAATTGTTCAGGTCAGTCCGTATGTATTGTGTTGAACAAGACGGGAAATATTTTGACATAAAACCACGCGATTTAGTACTGACAAATCATTGTAAACTATCTTTCATTGTAACTTGTTCAACGTTTTAACACAATTTGTCTGCAATGGCTAAGCTCTTCGTTGTACTTTTGGTGACTGCTATGATCGCCGTTTCCTTCGGAAAACCAAATCCACGTAATACATACAATCCATTGATTTTAGATTTTTATTTAAAATTCTCAATTTATTTTTGTTTATTTTGTTCCACTTTATTTTTGAGTTTCACCTATAGAATTGTAAATTTAAAATATTTAACTGGTTTTGATACTCAATAAAATTAATGCTTTTTATAGAGATGACCAATGGAGCAACTGCAGTCTCAAATGGCGGTAAATCACATACATATTTTCTATTAATAGCAAAATTCAACCACAGGAAATTTTTGTACTAGATTTAAGCGTATTTTTATGTCAAATATGTTAGAATAAGGAAAAAGAATTTTTGAATCAATTTTTGTTGAAAAATGGTTAGGAAACGTAAATGGTGTTGGTGGGAACGCTATCAGCGTAGTCAGTGGTAAGAACATTTGTTGCTATTCAAACACAAAATTTTATCCCGCGGTTGAATTTGTTTATATTTAAATGTTTTTTGGTCTATTTACAGGCGGAGATTCTGTTTTACAAGGAGAAACTGGCAACGGTAATCCAACTTTTCTAATATTAGATTTACAAGCAGAAATCCAATTTTATCTTTGTTACTATACATACCTAGTTTATTATGTACACTACATATTTTAATAACTTTTAAATTCTAATTTTTGTTATTTATTACTATTTCAGTTGGAGGTGTTGGAAACTTTTACGGTCCCGGTGGTGACCAAAATGGTTAGTCAATATTCTTTTCATTAAAAAGTTTCTATTGTTTTACATATAAATAATCAAAAAGTAAGTCAATTAAATCAGGAATTTAATTAACATTGATGTTGCAGTATCAGAGAAAAAATAACACACATGAGAACAAAATTTGCAAAGTCTTTGAAACGCCGGAATGCCAGGCTTTATTATGAATACATACATTTAAATTATTTATTGTCAATAAAATATTTTGAAGTAGTAAATAAAAACAGGTCTGAAAATGTTTATCATATCACACTACTATAATACTGGTGTTATTCCGTAACGTTCGTATGTAACGCCCCATTTCAACTTTAGCAGCTTAGTCACTAAGGTCGGGTGGGGAATGAAAAATTAACCGGGGTTTAACATGCAATTTTATTACCGCCAGAGGTCCCTACCTTGAAAAGTTCTTTGATTTATCTTATTGGGAATTACTTGGAAGATTACTCTTAGGAACTCTTAGGAAGGAATTATAAGCATTATATAGAACATGATAATGCATAATGCGCTGAAGGTTTATTACTAAATCTCACAATTTTATACTATTTGATGGACGTTCAGCCCATTAAAAAGCATTGAATTCATTACATTGTATTTTGGCTGATTTTTCAAGATGGCAGACACCCTATTAGCGTTTTTCCGTCAACAATTTTTGTGCAAATACAAATCAAATAATAAACCAAATACATATCAATCATTTTCTATTACTGCAATACATACTTAGAGAGAGGAGGAACCGGAAATTATATATACACTGGACTCTCGCTATAAGAGACCTCCATATAAGAGAACTCTCTCTGTAAGAGATCCTTTAGGCCCACATATCATACAATCATACATAGTTATATGCATACGAGCTCTCTCTATAAGAGAATTCCCATATAAGAGACTGATTTGGTTGATTTATAACGTTCTCTTATAGCGAGAGTTCAGTGTATAACATGTATGTAAGTTTGCTCAGAGATCGGTTTTACGACCTCCGCGCTATTTGCAAACACGCTATGTACATACTCCCTTACCGCCTGCTCGGGTTATTACTAGTGTTGTTCAATAAATTATTTTGAATACACCTTCCGCAAGTTCAACTCCGGCCTAAATCCTAAAAATTTTAGGATTTGCATTTTCTGCACGAAATTCAAATATTAAACATTATTTTTCAGGTTCATAAATGGTAGGCCCCAAACTAGATATGTGCACGATACACCGGACTTTTGCTATAAGAAAGCAATGCGACTTAGGCAATCAGATTAAATCACTCCACGCAAGGAAACCGTTTAGCTGGTGATATTTGTGGCCAAACGTTTGCGCAAAAATCTTCTGTGCATGTACGTAATAATTCAAATTAATGTTTAATTACACTGAACTCTCGCTATAAGAGACCACTATAAATCACCAAAATCAGTCTCTTATATAGAAATTTTCTTATAGACAGACCTCGTATGCATGTAACCATGTATGATAAGTGAGCCCAAACGATCCCTTAAACAGAGAGTTATCTCACATAGAGATCTCTTACAGTGAGAGTCCGGTGTACATACTGTTTTATGTCACAAGCTAACATTCTAAATAAATTTACAGAAAAGACGATGCTTTTATTTGAAAGATGCACACACTACGTGTTTTTCCTATGAAATAGACTACTAACTACACCGGACTCTGGCTGATATTAAGAACTGCATAGCTTAAGTGTACAAAATTATCAGCAATTTTGTCATTATTAAATATATATAAAAGATCTCCATATCAGAAAACTTTCTCTGTAAGAGATCCTTTGTGTCTGCATGTCATACATATTATCAGAGCTGTTAAAAATACATTGTATTTTAAATACATGTATTACAAATACGTATTTAAAATACATTTTTGTATTTTGAAGCTTCTTGATTTTAAAATGTATTTTGTTTTTTGTATTTTGAAGTTTTTTAATTTTGAAATGTATTTTGTATTTTGAGCTTCAAAAAACTTGTCATTGAGTTAAACACAACATGCAATTTCAAGTTTGCGCTCATTTTTACAGTCATTTCATTGGCATTCCGTCGAATGTCAAACGAAATTCGGACGTTTTGCCATAAATGTATTTTCTAATGTATTTTGGGGGCTGGATTTAAGTATTTTGAATGTTACCGCGATGTAAATGTATTTTGTAATTTGTATTTTCATTTTTTTAAAATGTATTTTGTAATTTGTATTTTCAGTTTATATATAAAGTATTTTGTATTTTCAGTTTTTCAAAATGTATTTTGTATTTTGTAATTTGTATTTTGAGAAAAAGTATTTTGAACAGCTCTGGTGTTCAGGTGGTACTTCAACTTAGGTACGTAGCTTTAAATACAAATGGTTCACTTTTGATTCTTAACTGGGACTTGCTTAATTTGTAAACCGCTTATTCCTATTTATTCATGGGTTGTCACTTTTGGTGGGATATCTCTTAGTTACTTTTATCACACAAACTTTGTTTATTTTAAATAGCTATTTACAGGTCGTCACTGCGGGGTTTCCATACTGCCCTACTTTTAAACTTTAATCCGCTCCTTTTGTCTGTCACCGCCTTTCTAATTTTTAGTGCACTTAGAACAGGTATAAGGCACTGAAATCGTCAACTCCGAAATGCTTGTACCCGGGTAGCTTCCCAGGTCACACTCCTCCCACGGTTTGCGCCGACTTTTCCGTGTTCACGTCCAATTTGCACCTCTCCACTACACTTAAGTCGTCAGTTATTCACCCTTTACTCGGGGCTCCGCAAAACAACGTCTGCTTTCGTCAAAAGTTTTTTGCTTTTTTACTTACAACTTTAGAGCATCCCTGGAGTCACGGCTATACTGTATGGCCAAGTATGAGGCACAAATTTACAAAATTTCAAATGCTTATAACTTTTTTCCTTTGACCTTTAAATCCTGAATTTCAGTATGCACCATACTTGACCCCTTGTCTACAAGTCTGCCAAATTTTATATCTCTGCAACAATTCCTTCGAGAGATATCCTGTTGACCGACTGACGGACCTACGGACACGAACGAACGATTCAGTAGTTCCCTTCCCTATCGGAGGGCCCTAAAAACGTGGTCGGAGACAAGCCGTCGAGCATCAAATACACATATGTAAAAACCAGAAGTCATCTATTTACATATTGACATTATAAATAAAATTTGAAACCAGACCTATTTAAAAATCATTATTTTAGGTTAGAAACTAAGAAGCCACTTAGGCCATATATAACATGTTTATGTTTAACATCCCATGATAATATTTTTTAAATAGGCCAGTGTGCCACAAAAAACGTTACTTGTACCCTTTTAGACAAGTTTTTCACACGACCCTTAACATGTTAAAAGCTCTGAAGCCATAGATGCACAAAGTTTTCGCACTCGCAGTCATTTGAATAATTATTTTAGAACTCACGCTCACACTCATGAGTACCAGATAAAACTTTGTGAGCTCGTCCTCACACTCACACTCATGAGTGCATAAGATTTACAAATCGCACTCACACTCGCACTCATTAGGTCATGCATGTTCCACAAATATACATATATACATACTGTGTGTTGCAAAATTATGGTATCTTTTGATGCAAATTTTTATTACGTTGTAAATTTAATTATTTCTTCAGTAAAGCGCGTTTCTTTTCTATCAACATTTATTTAGTTGTACCTTTAACTTAATTAGACAAGCAATTTGATTCTGCAGAGCTGTTCAAACTACATATTTTAAATGCTTTTGTATTTAATAGTTTGTATTCTATCTCCACTAAAACACATGTATTTTGTAGCTCCTATTTTAGTTGTTCGAAACTTCGCGCTTGCAAAAATTTCATCGGATTTTTCAATAAAAGGGGATGCATTTTGTAGTTTGTATTTTGATGCTGGCCCAAATGTATTAGTATTTTGTAGTTTGCAAGGATGGAAAATCGGAAAAATTCAAATTCCGATTTGAATTAAAATACCCTTTTTAAAAATTTTCGGATATAGATT
>JAQGAK010004500.1:0-12098 GCA_034696945.1 Lipothrix lubbocki
GGACAAAACAATTAATTCTAATAATAATTTGGCTCCGTATCTGTACGAATATAAATTAGCATTAATTTTCCATCAGTGTAATTACATAAATATTGCCATCACCAGTACCTTACACTTAACACCTTTGCATTGGTAATATATTGTTTGTATTGTGAAAGTCAATAATTCGCTCACCTATAATATTGAGAAGTTGAATATTATTGTTTCCAAATTCTAATTGCATGGTGTAAAAATCGTTACTTGGATTAAATACATACACCTGAAGATATGCGATTACATAGCTAGGTGGGAAAAAATTAAGGAATGATGATGAAATATTTTGGAGACTATATAGAATAAGGTCAGGATTGTTCAATATACAAAACGGATAAAAATAACTCCTAAAATATTCTCTTATTTTGCAACTATATAGTAAAATAGTAAATGGGATATTTAGCAGCAATTTGCAAATAATTTCAGTCAATATAGACGGTGTTGGAAATATTATTAGACCGTCATAAAAAATAATCCTATTACCAATGTATATGATATTATGAGTATGGGGACAATTATTTCAAACTACAGATTTACTAAATTGAATTGGTAATAATCGAAGTTGCTAAATTATAGGTTTAAACAACTCAGTTTGTCACGCACATCAGCTCCATATTAACAAATCGTCTTGTAGTAAATATGGCTGCCGAATATTATTTTGAAAGTTAGGTATGCAAACGTAACTATCTCATTTATTTAGCACTACAATGACACATGCGGTAGACACTGGAATATATTTACTTTCTACTGCATATACATAAGACTGAGCAGTTTCCCAGCAGCAGCGGGATTTTGCTTGCCTTATTTACGCTATACTACTGACATTATAAACAAGGTCATATCTTCTAATCGTGTCTAGGGTTCCCAGACGTCCCGGAATGATCGGGATAATCTCGGAATTGATATGCTTGTTCCGGATGACAAATTCTTGGATGTCCCGGAATCCAAGGTTAAAAACTGGGAACCCTAAATCGTGTTCATGTTTGCGTTTTAACAACTGTGTATTATACTGTAGATAGTTAGGTTTGCCTCTTCACGACAATATACGGGTACTTCAGCGCCTAGCTGTGAAAATAAATCGCACGCATTTCTTTGCATTATGTTGCGCAAGGACCTATCATACAGTATGGTGTAAAGACTCATTAAATTAGGACGGCTTTAAACTTATTCATTTGCAAAACAATATTCTCATTAATATAATAAGTTGCTTCTAGGTTCCTTTTTATGCCATTTATAAAACTGTTAATCACATTGTTCGTTACTGTTTACGTAGTGTAACAGAATTCGGGTATAATTGATAAATTATGCCGGCATTCTTTTTCTATATTTCTAACTGTTGACTTAAAAGGTGTCATAATAACACTATACTAATATTTTACATAATATATTTAATTCGATTATTTGGTCTGGACGCAATCCCAATTAATTTTTGTTTTTAGATTTCGTCATTTATGGGCGATAGAAGTTCGTACGCCACTGTTTGTCCAATCGCGAAACCTAACAGGCAAGAGTAATAACAGAATGTTGGTACTGAGCGCGTTAATGTGAAAAAAGTTGGGAAAGTCATATTAGGCTTTATTCATAAGTAACAGAGTTTGGAAATATTCTTGTAGGAATAAGTCGTTGGAATATAAATAAAATATTAGCTAACGAATAAACGCTTCTAAAGTGTAAAATAAACTTTTTCAAAATGTTGACCAGAATGACATACAAGCACTTGCGGCGAGGTCTATTTTTAACCAAACTAACTCGTTGCTCCATATTCGAGTGGGATCAGCAGAATAAACGTGTTAAATTAAATGATACCCGCTTTAACAAAACTTTATTCTGGTTAAGTACCATTTTGCAAATTTTCTATGAATTATTTATTCTATACCGTCTTGCAATGTCAGTTTTCTATCCTCAGCCTGGTCAGCCCCTTTCAAATGTAGTAATGCTTGGTTATAACGCGTGCGCCTACGCAATCCCCGTCACGCTGCAATTGTGTATCTACATTAGAATGGCTGAACTTCCGATTTTTATTAACGGCTGGATAATTTTTTTTGAACAATTCAAAACTAAGTATGTGACACCCTGGCATGAGAATGCTAAAAATGGTTGCGAGAAATTGCTAAAGTGGTATTATTGGATAGCATTCGCCATCACGTTGCAGAATGTCGTTATATTGTTGAGAGCCCCGCACAGAAGTTATCTTCTTACGTCCTTGTTCATCGATGAAAATGGTCAAGTACCTAAATTTAAAAAGATTATTATCCTATGCATTCATTTGCAAATCTGGGTGAATACGTGGTCCAGCTGCTTGTTTTTAGGGACAGTCCTCTATATTTATGTGTTTATTACAGTTGGTATAATTCGTCAATTGCAGTAAGGGATTTTTTATAATTTTTAAATGTTTTAAAACAAAATAAAATTAGTCAAAATAACATTTAAAATTCACAAATTATATTTATTCTTCTAATAATTTATTTATACATTCCTTGACGTTATTAGCATGCGCCCGCGAATAATCCGAACGTACGACGTCCTCCGATGTCCAAGTGGCTTCATGAAAACCTTCCAGCGGATTTTAGTTCTCCAGAACATGTTCAACTATATTTTCCAGTATGCGTATTTCCCATACCAAAAATTTTTGACATCGGGCGTTGCTGTGTTTGGCATCTACGGAACCATCAAGGTCCACGGTCCCAGAGCAATCCTTCTAGCCATGATAGCTTTTACGGGGTCCATGCATCTCAGTATAATTTTTAGGATGTTGGGAAGGTTCTACGAAGTCTCTTCTGAAGTTCTTTTATCTTGGAAGGGTCAAGGGAAGTTTATGAATAAGTACTTGCTTGCATATCGACCTATCAGGGTTGAAATAGCTGATTATTATTTTGTTAAAAAGACGACGGTCTTAGTTGTCTTTGCTGTTATTATTAATGCTGCTATTACTATGTTGCTGAGCTTGTAGTTCGAATGTGCAACATTATCAAGTTTTAATAGTTTAGATAGGTTAAAGTAAATAATTAATTATTGTAGAAAGATTTACTATTTAGTAGAATGTTCTGTAAACAAACTGATACTACTAAAATAATTAGTATTAATTTTTTTGATACTACGTTTGGATTTATTAATTATTTAGATTTAGAGTAATACTATAGGTTTTCAGTTATTCTATTGTAGCTATTAACATTTTCATCGCAATAAGAAATCGCCGTCATCTCAGTCTTTTTGTGAATCTTGTGAAAGCAAAGCATTTATTCGTGTACATATGTATTTTTACATAATAATTTCTTGTGTACTCTGGTAGGTTATTTAACATTTCCACATTAATTTTTTATTATTTAACTTACTACATAACTAATTAAATTAACTATTAATGTTTTGCAAAGACTTGACAGATGCAAACGTATATTATGTACTAATTATCCTTTATCCTTAGGGACTGCGAATGCAAAATAATGATGCTGCCCTTCCTCTTTTCTTAAGATATCATATTTTTATCTCGCTTTGAAGAACACAGGAAACTCTCTCTCTCTCTCTATAAGAGAACTTACCCTTTAAGAGAGCTCTCGAGTCGACGTGTCACACATAGAGCTCTCTATATAAGAGAATACATTTAAAACAATAATTTCTCATTTATAGTGGTCTCTTATATGGAGTGCTCACTATATTGCAATAGTTATATAAATATCGATACTCCAGCGATTAAGCGTTTCGCCTGGTGATGGGTATAGCATACAAACACTTGAAAGCTACTAATGGCGCATTATACAATAATAAAATCGTATTTTCCACATAACCCGTTTGCAAAAATGACTTTAGTTAGCGATTAAGGCTACCATTATACCAATTTGGGAAAAAAATAATAAAATTAATTATATATACAGATAATTAGCTTCAATATCCTACAACCATTACAGGAAATCAATTAAGAAGCTGCCACTGTAATTTTCAATTAAGTGTCTGTAACCAGGGCATTTGCAGTTACTAAAGAGGTTTAGTCCTTGCACCACATCCTCGTAATTTCAAATACGTGTGTAATTCATTTAATTATGGAACACAAGGTTAACAATACTGTTTTAAAGGTTATTCGTTGTTGGAATTCATTTACAACCGACCGCGTTCTACAAGCGTTTTTAAAAAGAATATATGTTTAGATTCAGTATAGCGGACCAGCGAGGACCTGTACATTTTAAGAGAATTTAAATAACAAGATAAGCTTATAATTTTTGCGATTTTCTAAAGGGCAAACAAATTTTATGCACGGTCGTGTATTACGTTTTCGAGATTTTTCAATAGTTTGCATGTAACTAGATTCATTGGTGAATAAAATAAATTTATTTCAATTTTTATGAAAGTGTGCAGTGCAACTTTGATTTGTTTCAACTATTCTCATCATCTTTTCCATTTTCTCAACAAATGTAGACCTTCAGAAATATTTGTGTATTTTGTAAATGTTTATAAATCACAAATACAACATTGCTGGTTTTGATTTTCCTAACAAAATTGGGCTTTTTGCCTGTGAAAAGGGTTACGCTGAATGAACCTTTTAGACCCTTTAGCATAGGAAAAACTGGCTACTTGTATAATATGTAATATGTATTCATTATACATATACATTGATACTTCAAGTTCAATTATTACTGATACAATTTGAGTAGTAATATCATTGAATATAAAATTGGTGTTATTCGACAAATATTAACTCTGTAAAAATATTAATTAAAATATTAACAAGTGTTCATTTGTTTTCGCCATCCTAAATACCAATACGTATGGATGTTAATTTCCAACATAATCAAAGTGAGCGTTCAGTCGATTTTAATTTCTAAATTCCTTAATCCTTGATTCATCTTTACCCTGCCAGGGATAGAGCCACGGGAGTCAATTAAACCCCTTCTAACAATTCGATATAATATTCAATAAATAAATACATTTAAATAAATAGCGATTAATGTATCCACAATTAAACAAATACGAACAATCGAACAATTATCGAAACAACTTAATTTGTAATGTAAACAACCCGATATGATGTGTTTTAATTACCACACGTGCTTATATTTAATTCCTGTATTACGTGCTTGTTAGTTTAAAGCATGTTTGCTAACTTAATGGGTTCAACCTGTAAAATGTCTACTTTAAAACAAGCTAATAACCCTTAAGGCATTAGTTTCACTAAAACGTATCCATCTCAACCTTTCTTTTCCGAGATGAATTAAGTACTTTGCGGAGCTACCACCCATCAAAAATGTTTACCAAAAAGTTAGAAAATGCTTTTCACGTAGCGGTGATTGTTGGTAGTAAGTTCAATTCACTTCCCTTCGATTATGATAATTCGAAGAAAACATTAAAAATGAAGACATCCAAGTGGAAACTATTTCATTGGAAAGCTCAGTCTATTTTGGTTCTCTTGTATGCAGTTTGGCTTGTCATCAAATTTTTGGATTGTGTATTCAAATATAACGGTTTTGTCAGTATTTACTACTTTATGTCATTCCTTTCGGCTATTTGTTTCCACACGCTGGACATTCAAAGGCGATTTTGGAGCTGTCCGGAAGATTACGTGTGGCTTTTCAATACGCTTAGGAGGATGAACGGTGATAAATTTTTTATTAAAAAAATTATTTCAAATAAACATTAGCACAATTATTCTAAATATTTTTAAAAGCTAATTTATAATTTGAAAACTTATATTTTGATAACTTAGCGCATTACAAATATCCACCAGAAAAGGAAACTCAAAAGGACAAGTCAATGTCAACATGGCCACAGACACATGCAGTCTTATTCGTATTACTCGTCAGTAGTTTTCTGTACAACCCAACTAAAGAAAATTACATTTACTCTATCATCCCAAAGGATTACCGGAGTCGGTGGCTCCTCCCGCCGTTCCTTTTCTGGGAGGCGACGGTGTACAGCTGCCACGTTAATACAGTTCATCTGGAATTATATCTCCAAGCATGGGTTTTTAAGAGTCTAATACGTTGGTCTAAAGAAAGGTATATATTTTTAAACATACTTTTAATTCAGAGAAGCTCATACCAAAATTAAGGGAGGTTGATTTTATTTTATATAATTACTATAGAAAAATTAATTATGTTTTACATGCATAGCGTCAATTCCACAAGATCCGTGGAAGACCTCGATGAAGTACTTCAGAATTACAGGATACAGACGATAGTGACGAATGTGTTTAACCAAAGTCAGGGAAAGGGAATAGAGCAAATTAAATCCTTTCTATCGATCCTCATGGTCTACGTTAATTATATATTGGTCCGTCATCATGATGAAATGAATTTCTCCATGATTGCTGTGGCTCTTATAATTGCCTTTTTCTGCTGCAATGTCCCTCCGTTCCTCTACAATGACTGCCACCAAATTTATGACAACTCCATTGAGCTTCAGAGGCAGTTACTGTTCTTCCTCAATGGAAAGTCGGCTAGTGACAGGAAATATTTGAGGAAGAAAGCTCTCGGAATAAGACCCAACAGGATTGTTGCGAACGGTCTCTATTTCTTGGATAGAATGATGACACCGAATTATCTTCATATAACTTTTACCTGCACCATGTCCGTGTTGCTTTTGAGACAGTAACGCAGCTACTGGAAAAATAGAATTTTCTTTTCTTCATATAATTATATATTACGCAATAAAAATGACAGTAACAGTATACTCATGGATTCATACAAATGTGACAAACTGTCTTTTTATGGTATGAAAACCTTTGGTATTACTGCAATAAAATAAACAACAAAATTTTAATTGGAAAGTATCTCTTTGATTTCATGCCTTTACAATTTATACGAACTCAATGACTCATACATATCGATACTTGAGGTGGACGGTGGGCGGTGGGTGATCTCCATTTTTCTGTCTATTTAATAAAAACGTTGTTAGGATTGTTGAAATTAACTCACATTGTTCCTCAAGTAGCGATATTGCAATGAAAGAGTTGAAACTAATCGAACAATTCATTTGTTTTGTTGTTTTAATCATGCGTAAACATACCCACAAATGCATTTCATTAGTTGGTAAGTTGTTGTTATTCTTAAAATTTTATACTTATTTTACAAACAATGCCGGCTGCAGGCTGTAACTTTACATATCAAACATTGCGTAGACTACAATGTGTCGTGTTTTTTACAGTTAAAACGAGTTTACCTAATAATATTTGAAAGACAATAAAGAGAAGCGACTGAATGTTCTTCCTTTACTTAGACTGGATAAATCAATGAATAAATACTTCATTTTATTGACTTCTTCGATGGAGCGAAACAAAATTACAATTTTAAGAGAACCGAGGGAAGGATTCTCCACATCTCCTACCTTCACAAAAGCAATAAGCCCGTACTCCGTGCTTATACACAATTTTTGCTAAGCTACGGTCACAAATCACAAATTACAGTTTACATATGCTAGACGTTAGGCATTTTTAAACAACAGCGATATTACTTAATATGCAGAACGTACATGTACGAATATGTATATATGCCCTTGTTGTTCATGCATGCTATCCGACGATCTCATTCAATATCTCATTATCTTTCCTGTAAAGTGTAAACATTACTTTTATTATCCTTCTCATCCACTTAAAATGATTTGCAATGACGACCGGTGAACCAAAAACAAAATTTAAATAATTACATAGATACAGATTCAGGCTTTATATATGAACAACGCTCAACATGACATAACTAAGCTTGAACTTGAAAGTGAGCAAAAACTGGCCTTGGATTTATGTACGTAGACCTTGGTTCTACATAACAAATGACATCACAATCTCTCTACATACACTACAACATATGCAAACGTTATCCCGATGATTAAATTTAAGGTTTAGTGATCACGAGTACAGGGAAGAGCACAGTGTATCAGAAGTCTCCATTCAAACTGCAGTCGGAAAACTTTGGACTTCACTCTAAAGTTTGGTGAAAATGTTAACCGAAATTCTAATTTTTGGGATTGTTTTAGCCATTACCTGGAAATGGTTTTCAAAACGGTCAGAGAACTTTCCTCCAGGTATTCATATTTTTCTTGGGAGCCTACTTTTCAGTTTATTTGTACTCAAACTTGTTCAGTTATGAGTGGAAACAGCTCATTGTCTATTATTATTACCTTTTAACATTAGCAATTGCCATAATTTACAGGTCCTATGGGATTTCCTCTGGTTGGGCATCTTCCTTTGTTAGGAACGACGCCACATAAAACTTTGTCAAAATGGACTAAAACCTATGGACCTCTGATAGGAGTTAATTTCGGAAGCTTTAGGTTAAAAAAAAGTCAATATTTTTTTTTTGAATTATTTTAGAAAAAAACATGAATACAAGTAATTTGTATTACGAGACTATATGCAAATTACTTCATAAAACATTGCCATTGGAAAATTTAATATAGTAAATGTTAAGTAATGCTTAAATTGAACGAAAACAATAATATAGAAATCATTAGTCATGGGTATATAATATGTATATAATTTAGGGATCTTATTCTTTTAACACTCCAGAACTCTTGTCATCAACGATCCAAAGATGATACGCGAAGCATTAAATCTAAACGCGTTCGCCGGTCGTCCATTTTTGAAGCCCGTGGCGGGAAGAAGTGGAGGAGTTGTTAAAGGTTCAACAACTTAATAGTTAAAAACATTGGCAATAATCCTGAAAATCAACATAATCGTAACATTAATAAATATAATAATTATGTATGTAATAATCGTAGTAATTATAACTAGATATATGTAGTTATAATATATTATATACATTTAAACTTAAAAGATAATTATGAATGGCTTCTTGCAGGACTTTTGTTCACCGAAGGTCACACTTGGTTGGATCAGCGTCGCTTCACCCTAAAGAACCTCAGAGATTTCGGCTTGGGGAAGAATTCAATGGAATCGAAAATTCAGGACGAAGTTCTGGAGCTCATGGAAACCTTCAAAGCTTCTGCTGGAAAGCCATTACAAATGAGAAATGTATTCAATGCAGCAGTGTTGAACGGCCTGTGGAGTATTATGTTAGGAGAGAGGATGAAGCAAGATGATCCGGAGCTTCTTGATGCTGTACGTCGGATGACATCGTAAGAACAATTTTTGACATGTGTTGCATAGTTCAGGTGGCAAATGTTGCCGTAATACATTGTCGAGATTATGACAATTAATATATAGGCATTTAATGATGTACGTAAACTATATTAGCGATATTTGTTACTGAGCAATTTATTTAACTATTTATTTTAGTACTTATTTATTTTCATATACATATAGTATATTATACTCAATTTCCCCTATATTGTGTACTTCTGTCTCTAGTTCTTTTGATGACAACAACTTCAATTCAAGTGTGGCCACTTTCATACCTTGGTTAGCTGAAATTGCGCCAAAACTCTCTGGATACGAAGAAATGCTGAAGGAAGTTGATGCTATTCTAGGATTCATCAACGGCAAAATCGACAAACACAGAGAGACTTATGTCAGTGGAGAACCTCGGGACTATATTGATATGTACATGGATGAAACTAAGAAAACCACTGATCCCGCATCGCCTTTTCATGAGAAGAACGGTCAAATGACATTCGCTCTTGTCGATCTGTTCATCGCTGGAGCAGAGACAACTAGTACCACAATAACTTGGTTGTACGCCTACTTGGTGACCTGGCCGGAAGTCCAGGAGAAGCTTGCCAAGGAGATCGACGAAGTTGTTGGCACGGAAAGACTGCCGACTCTGGCGGATCGTCAAAAAATGCGCTACACAGAAGCTGTGCTGAACGAAGTCATGCGGTATTCATCCCTAGCCCCCTTCGGGGTCTTCCATTCTGCCACTGAGGATGTGGAATTCCAAGGATACCATATTCCAAAGGGGACTATGGTTATTCCTAATCTTTACAGCGTTCATTACGATGAGAGCGTATGGGGTGATCCGCACAATTTCAGACCCGAAAGATTTTTGGATGACAATGGCAACCTGAAGAAATTCGAAAACCTTCTTCCCTTCTCAACTGGCAAGCGTGTGTGTTTGGGTGAGAGTTTAGCTCGGGACGAATTATTCCTCTTCACTACTCATTTGTTTCAGAAATTCGAGGCCTGCCCAGCTGGTACATTGCCAAATTTGGAGCCTGGACTTGGAGCAGTGATGGTGCCAAAACCTTTTGAGATTATTTTGAAGGAACGTCATCAAAAATAAGTTCAACTTTGGAGTAGTTTATCAGTATTAAAATGGATAAAACATTTTTAAGTGTGAACGATTTTTCTCAATTCAATGCATTTAACTTATCATTATACATATATCTACACAACGATATTAGCAGGTTCTTATACGTTTTTCTTCAATTTTGTTCGAAGAAGATCGATCACTCCTATCACTGTATTTTATTTGATGTAAGTGGGTGAATTATATAGGGTAGGCTAATTATTTCTGATTGTATCATCGTCTTTTCAGGTAGTTAATAAAATGGTTGAGAGTTGCTGAGCTGATATTTGCAGAAAAGTCATTTTGCTCAGCGCTTTATGCTATTCATTATTAAAACACCCCATGGTAAAAAATAGTTAAACAATTTCTGATTAATTTCAAGACTACTCATTGAATGCTTATATTACATCAAGCATAATATAGTATCCAGCATGCGCTTATGATCGAAGTATGATTTTTCATTATGGGTGTATAAAATACATATGTTATTATTAGGCCAGGCCCCTCACATAATTTTAACAAAATGGAAGAAGACTTACGGACCTCTAATGCGTGTCATTTTGATGAGAACGTGTGGGGTGATGTGCAAAATTTCAGACCCGAAAGATTTTTGGATGACAAGGGCAACCTGAAGAAATTCGAAAACCTCATGCCGTTTTCAACAGGCTAACGCGTGTGTTTGAGTGAGAGTTTAGCTCGTGACGAATTATTCCTCTTTACGACACATTTGTTTCAGAAATTCGAAGCGTCCCCATAGCAACGAAGGTGCCAGCTTAGAACCAAGCATTGGGGCAGTGATAGTGATAATGCGGCAAGCTTTTGAGATTGTCTTGAAGGAACGATGATGGATTTAGTAATTATTCATGAAGTCAAATTAGATCAGGCGATTGATTTATTAGTTTATTTAAATTAAATTTAAATATAATTTCAGTATAATTTATTTAAATTATTATATCACATCAATTAAGATGATAATAAAATTAGTAAATTATGTTACTGTGTATCATATGCAATGCATATGTTTGTTTACATAAGAGTGTGATGCGAAATGCGAGCCACAGAGCATCATACATGTTCACCTTGTTGCCTTGTTAATATTGTATTTGGACACTTCTAGGAATCACTTTTGAATCAAAGCATCTCAAGGTCGATGGGACTGTTCATGTAATGTGTGCGTGCACATTCGAGTTTAGCATATAAACAATAGTCGGTAAATTTAAACCAGAGAGACAACTATTCAATACTTATTTAACCAATATATATAATTATGCTTCATAGAATAAACCCTCAAATATATTTTGATTTTGAACAGTTCTAACTGAACGGTTCTAGCCCCAAGGGATTTGCTTTATACAAACTTTTGGATTGCCTATATGTGTGTATTAAAAAGCAACAAGTAAGCAATTTTATTCCGGAGGTAACTTGAGCCCACAAGACAAGGCTTACTCATTACCTCCTTCACCAGAGCACTGAGATCTTCATTTCTCTCGTATAGTTTTTCAACAAAAAATATTTAATTTTATAGAATATTGTTTTGTAGAATTTCTGTTTCTGCTAAATTTCAGTTTTGAAGTACAATGTCCACAGATTACAATCTAATTCATTGTAAGGATGGGCAAACATACAGCTGCTCATTCTGCTCCAAAACATTCAGCAACAACACTAAAGTGAGAACTCATGTGTTTGATGTACACACGCCTAAACCCTTTAAGTGTCAGTTTTGCGGAGCAGCGTATAGAAAGGAAAATAACTTGCGAGTGCACTTAGAAACTTGCTTTGATAAAAAGTTTAAATGTAATTTTTGCAAAAAAGTTTATTTGAGACAAGCGGATTTAAACCTTCATATGAGGACGCATACAGGGGAAAAGCCCTACAGTTGCAATTTATGTTCCAAAGATT
>JAQGAK010004501.1:0-12095 GCA_034696945.1 Lipothrix lubbocki
ATTTTTGTATTAATTTTTGTATTAATTTTTGTATTAATTTTTGTATTAATTTTTGTATTAATTTTTGTATTTTTTTTTGTATTAATTTTTGTATCAATTTTTGTATCAATTTTTGTATTAATTTTTGTATTACTCTTTGTATTTATTTCCTTTTTAATTTCTCATATATTTCGTATGTATTCCTTCCAAATCCCTTCGAAATTGTCAAACTCCCAACAAATTTTAATTTTAAATTCCCCCTACCAAAACTTCCCCATACTATATAGCCAGAACAGAAGAGAAACCTTTCGAACAACAACAACAATACCAACTCCACCAAATAAATCCACTCTCACCCAAAAAGATCACTCACTCACACACAACCACGACCGCAGCAGCTGAAGTTCTTCCACACGACAAGCCGTATTAAGAGGAACTGTGTGCGACAGGGGGAAAATCCGGAACGGGATTAGTAGTAGCGCGGGGCGTCGTGTTCTTTAGTACGAAAATTACATTCCCGCCTCAAAAACTCAGAAAACCATATCTTTAACTATACTTACTACCTTTTACATCATTATTACATGCAAATGCATGTGTAATAGTCCACATAATAGTAATAATAATAATCATAATAATCATACTATACAATACATATAGGTATGTATCTCTATGTATAATAATCCTAATGATAATGCCCGCGCCTTTATAAATAAATGCATGAGGCTTGGACGGATCCATATATCGGAAGCTTTTATATATAGTCGGTGAAGTATCAAAAAGTACTAATTTCAACGCTGAAGGGATAGAAATTAGTACTTTCGGATCCTTATCGCCGACTATATGTAAATTGTAAATATATAAGTACATATTACAAATACTCCATATTATATAAGTATATAGAGATGTAATATTATTTTATAATCTTTAAGGATCCTCAAAGGAGAAAGCTAGTACTATAGAAAGAAGGATTCATCGAAGAACTAAGGAGATCCGAGAAACAAAAGTAACAAAACCCGGGCAACGAGCAAGAGAAGTATAACCAGAAGAGGATGAGAGCGAAGCCTTAAATATGTATAGGTAAATACATTATGTATGTATATTACATGTATTTACATTACGTATAAGTAATATACATACTACATACAAAAGTATATATAGAAACTCATATAAATTGAAAAGGAAGCCAACAAACCAAACCCAAATCGTCGAATTACCTTTTATGATTCCAGTTTTACTTTTCCTCTATTATACAAAAGGAAAGAGATTACTATGCGAGGAGCCTAATGAGAACTCTTTCCGGATTCCGACACAAGCGTGTAAAGTAATGTTAAGTATATATATAAGTATAGGTAAATTCCTATATACATACAAGGCATAGCATATACATATTTTATTTTCTTCAAACAAAAAATAAGTCAGCGGCAAAATATCAAAAAGTACTAATTTAAGTGTTGAAGGGATAGAAATTAGTACTTTGGGATCTTCATTTTTGGGAACCACAATTTAATCTCATATCGTTGGTAAAGTATCAAAAAGTACCAATTTTAGTGTTGAAAGTACAGAAATTAGTACTTTGGGATCTTTATTTTTGGGAACAAGAATATGTTTATACCGTCAATGAAGTATCAAAACGTACCAATTTCAGTGTTGAAGGTATAGAAATTAGTACTTTAGGATCCTTCGCCGAGGATATTAGTAATAAATTAATTTCTTCCACATCATCCTACTTCGATTCTCGTAAGAATTATCCATTTTTCGAAACCTTCACACTCCACAAGTTCATAAATTTTGCAAACGGCGTTAAAATTCCCAAAATTAATTTTTAAAAGTTCTGCTGATTTTATAATAATTATTACATGTAAATATATGTACAGAAGTATCTCCAAGAACAGGAAAATTCCAGTTCCCTCCAAAAAAACTCAAATCAAAAAGGTTCTCCCGGAAGAACATTTTGCTTTCAAAAACGACGAAAACAAAAACGAGCTCAAATTACTAAACTATAAAAAATAGGGAAAATAAATAGAGGGGAAGGGGGAAAGAGAAAGAAAGAAAGAAAAAAAGAAACTAAAAGCCGGAGGAAGAGCTATTTTAGAGAGAAGAAAATGAATAAGGACATCAAGTTAATTGGCAGTTCTGCCGGAAGAGCTTTTATGTTAATGGCGGAGATGGGAGATTGGGCAATAAGGAGAATAATACAAAATATTCTATATATATATAGGAAATACAAAAAATAAGATACAAAACAAAATACATATTATGTACATACCTAAAAGAAATCATATGACTTTTATTCTGAAATAAAAGGGAAAGCAGAGGGGAAAGAGAGGGGAAAATCTCCATAGAAAATTTAAGTATACGAACATATTATAAATTAGCAACAGAACAAGAAGAAGGAAGGGAAAGAACATTCTAATAACAAATCCAAAAAAAAATGCTAAAAGCTTCCGCCAAGAAAAAAAGACAAGAAAAAAATATAAAATAATTAAAATAATAATTAGATTTCTATATCATTCATAATTTCCATCTTTTGATTTTCATGATTTCACTTTTACACATAAAAAGGAAGGGAAATACAAAAATAATTAAATTACATACGTAAAAGCCTGAAAAGCAATATCCTCCATTTACTTCCATTATTAATTATTTTCCTCGGATCGCTTTTTGAGAGAAAATAATAAAATTATTGGCGGAAAATTACAAGGGAAATTTTCTCTTATATTTTCAATACATAATTTCCAATTTCCGCATCATCATAAAATGGAAAGGAAATACTCAAAGATAAATTGATTATATGTAATGGTGAAAGTAAGAAGGAAAAGAAGAAGAAAATAAAGAAGGAAGGTGACGTCCTTGAGAAATTCTCGATGATCAAAGTTTTCTGCTCTAAATGGCACTTAACTTTCCCCCATTCTTTCTTCTTCTTCTCCTCTCCTCTGTCACCTTCGATCGGGTGGGGAAATAATAATTTCTGATAAAAGTAATGATAATAATAATAATAAAAGTCAATTTTCTCCGAAAATTATATGACGACGGCATTTTCTTTTGTAGTGGAAATAGATGGAAAAGTTAGAAATTGAGATGAAGCAATCCTGTTTTATGCTTTTTCATTAAACACAAAAAAAAAACAATTATCTCAATAAGTAATTTAATAATAAGTTTCTTTTGAAAAATAAATAGAATTTCCTGGTGTTTTAGCTTTGAAATATGATTCACTGCTTTAAATTTATTAGGATTTCCGGGAAAATAAATTTCATTTCCTGATTAAAATTGGTTCAATTTTGTATGTAAATTCTTTTTTTTAGGGAAAATGAATATTTTCTATTTTATTTTTAGACTATTTTCTAAAATGTAAATATTATTGTATTTTCTAAAAATATTTCATTTTATTCGTAGAAACTCGATGTAAATTTCCTAATTATTTTTTCTATAATTTATTTGTTGAAATTAATTCAATTAATTTTAATAATAATTTCAATAATAAAAATAATTTTGAAATAAAGTAAATAAAATTGCCAAAGCTTGACGTCGTCAAAAATATTTATTTAATGGTACACTTAATATTTTGAGATAAAAATTATTGGATGAATGATGATAATAAAGCTTAATTTCCACTTCACAATTACATGTTTGATTTATTTTTCTGGCATTCCTTGTTGTTTTGTAGAAAAATTGTACTTTTCCCTCTTTCGGTCTTTCATGTATTTTCTCTTTCTCTCTCTCTCTCTCTCTCTCTCTTTCTCTGTGCCTTTTTTTAATTCTTCGGAGGATTCGTGCCGCCCTTAGGTGGCGCTTGAGCCACTGGAGGTTTCGGCGGCGCACTATTTCTGCCACCATTATTCGGTCGATTCCGATTAGCTTGAGATTTTCACAAGATGTTTATTTTTGTTGAATATTTAAAGTGCAGTCAAATCTCAGTGTTTGATATAATTATTTTTTTAAAGAAATTTTCGAAAAAATTTGTGTAAATTTTGGATTCAATAAATAGGGAAATCGGCTGGAAAACATTTATTTCAAATTTCCCGCGCCATAATAAATCCAATTTCAATTAGATGGCTGAATGCGCGGCAACCAGATTCAAACCGGGGAAACTGAAAATCCGAAGCGCGGGAAAATATTGAAATTCCAAAAGGCGGGAAAAAATTGACATTTCAAAGCGCGGGAAGGAATTGAAAATCCAAAGCGCTGGAAAAAAATTGAAATTCGAAAGCGCCGGAACAAATTAAAACTCCAAAGCGCGGGAAATAATTAAAAATCCAAAGCGCTGGAAAAAAATCAAAATTCCAAAGAGCGGGACAAATTTGAAAATTCAAAGAGCGGGAAAAATAAAAAGCGCGAATATTTTAAAAGAAACTTCAAAAAGTATTGGGGAATTTAAAATGGACGACTGCACTGAAAATATTCATTTTAAAAAAATATGTAAAAAAAAAAATCTGGAATAATTGTTCTCGAGGAATTTCAGGAAATGAAGACTCCATAAAAAAGAAGAAGTGGAATCGGAAAATAAAATCTTTGCTTTGTTTTGCTTTGTGTGTTTGCCATAATCATATTTGATGAAGACTTCAAAAATATTTGAAAATTACTTGATTGAGTGAGAAGATTTCTTTCTTTTTTGTTGTTCAAGGACTTAAAAATTCATATAAATTATTGATTTCTGAATGAATTTGCGCGGTAATTTTGAAAGTTGGATTATATGCAAATGAATGATGAGAGGGTGAGGATGAGAAATCTCACTGCCCGGCTTGTTTTTTAGCCCGACAGTACTGAATGCCGAAATCAGCCACATCCGCCGGGTTCTCAAGCAAGTAATGAATGGCAAAGTGAAGCATCCAATCAGTGACGCTATCGTCCAAAACCAGTTCCCTACCTTCAAGCTCATCCGTGGGGCCTCCAGCGCCTCCATTCACAGTTCCGCCTCCCGCGCCGCCGCCACCACCACCACCGCCGCCGCTCCCTTCCCGCTCCCGCTTCAGCCGCTGGAAGAAATTCAAGCCAAAATCCGCCAAATTATTCGGCCGCTCTAGCAAATAAGCAATTGTGAAGTCCAGGAGAGTCTCCCGCAACTCATCCGGAACACGGTACCGCGGTCGGTTATCCATCAGTTAAGTCTGTCTGTTTGGAATCAAATACAAAAAAATATTCAAAAATTATTTCCCGCCATTCACATTTTCTAATTTTTATTAATTTTTAATTTTATTTTCTAAAAATTAAAACCACATCTTTTTCAAATAAATTAACTTTTAAATTAACCTAATTATTATTTCCGTTTATTTTTATTTTATTTAATTTTACCTTTCAGGCTTTTAGCTTCTTCTTGTTTATTAAAATCAATTTATTATTATTTTAAAAGTAGTTTAATTAAGAATTAAATGCTTATTGTTACAATATTACGAAATTACGAACGGCGCACAGCACCGCAACCAAATTCCATTGAAAAAATGAGAGATTTAGGAAGAAATCAAAAAAACGTAAACTTGTTGAAATGCTTTTAGGATTTTTTATGGAAAATGATTTAAATTTGAAAAATCCAGTTTTTTTTAAATAAAAAAATTGAATATTCAATTTTTAATTTTCAACAAACATTTTCCCCACCACAACAGCATTGACTAATTAATGCAATTCCATATAGCAACGCAGTAATAATAATTCGAAAATAAAATAAAATAAATTTAATAATTAAATGGAAACATTGAGTAAATTTTGCAAGCAGAAACGCCACCCAATGATTTTTCCTGTGCAACCAACAAACACAAATTTAAAATTTTAAATTTGAGCAAATATATTTAAAAAAACAAATTTAATTCAATTCCACGAGAATAAACAAAGTAGTCTGGAATAACTCCTTATGCAAGAATTAAAATAAATCATATAATAAAAATACAAATGCAAATTATATCTAAAAAACCCAACAATAACTTAAACTTTTAAGTATAAAGTATGCCACTTAACTTAGATTAACTGCCAGCCGCACTTATTTCTAGCGAGTGGCGTAGAAGTTGTTCACATTTAAAACAAAACACTTTCATCATCATGAAATCCCCAAAAGACCGAAGCTCCCAGCGGTTTAAACCGCGTACATTATATGACATTTAAACATGAATTAATTATTATTATTGACTCCGCAGTCAAGTCCTTCACGTTGCATTCGACGGGAAATGTCGCAAAAAGAAGAAGGGAAAGAATAAAGAATGCATACACGTGCGTGCTTTGTATTTGTACACTTCAGCAACCGCTGCTCTGGGATTTGACGAGAAATCCTCCGATGATGCAAACAAACATTTACAATTAGTTCTAAAAGTTTAACGTGTCTGTTAACATATATCTACTATATGTACATATAATATTATACTTATGTACATATCAGTTCTGTGGTTTTCCTTGCTGGTCAATTTCAGAGTTAATTACTTCTAATGGCAGCCGAAAAGCAATCTTGCTAAATGCACGAAGAAATTTTTATTGGGAAAGTTAGAAAATAAAAATGTCCGTTCAAAATCCAGGGGATTTTCTAGAAAATTGTAGACAAATGTCAAGGAAATTCCAGAAAAATATTTTTAAAAAGTCTGGAAAAAAGTTGGAGAATATTCAGTGAAAATTTTTGTAAATCCAAGAAAATTCATACAAAATTTTCAGAAAATGCAATTAAAAATTCCAGAAATTCGTGTAGAAAATTCCGCAAAAATTCTAAAAAAATTCCGCAAAAAATCCTGGAAATTTCAGCAAAAATTCTAGAAAATTCTGCAAAAATTCTAAAAAATTCCGCAAAAAATCCTGGAAATTTTAGCGAAAATTCAGCAAAAATTCTAGAAAATTCAGCAAAAAATTCTATAAAATTTTATGCAAATTTCCCCAAAATCCACCAAAAACTTCCGGAAAATCCAGCACAAATTGCAAAAACTACCAACAAGAAAACCCCAAGAAGAAGAAGACCCAAAAGCTTCCCCGAGGAAGTTCAACGGAAACTCCAGAGATGGCGGTAGTCAGGGACTCCGCATCGTTCAATTTCCTAAAATATTCTTGACTTCTCCCCATTCAAAATAATATTTCTCCTTCTCTGTATTTTATTTTCCACACAGAGCCCAAATCACAGAATCTGATTTCGCCCATATGAAATCAGTAACCCAAATAAAATAAAAGCAACAAAATCCAACACAGACGAGCAACACTGTACAGACAAGAAATCAAGTGTTGGAAGCAGAGCAGAAAATGGAAGGGAAGAGAGAAGATAGTAGAAGAAGAGTCAATATTATTTAGTAAATATATATACAGCCGCTTCATCTATAATTCAATCCAATCACTTCACCATAGTAGTTACAGACTTTTAAATGGCGTCAACACCAAAAAAAAGCGGGGAGAGTTGGAGAGTCTAGTATAGAAAAGGAAGCGTCGCCCGTGTTATTTGTCCGTCAACTAACTGATGTGATGTCCCGCTTTATACTTTCCGAAATGTAAATTTAAACTCGATAATAAATTTAAATTCCCTTTTATATACATAAGCCATATATAGATTATATATGTATAAATGAATTCAGTCCGTATTTACAAAATACATTTAAAACACATACGTACATATATGTACCTACAGTGTAAAAACATATTGCGACGACTAATTCCATTCCCTATGGGTCTACTAATTCAATTGTCATGTTCACATCACAGGGCAGAGCAGAGCAGAGCAGAGGTAGAGAGCGGGAGGGAGAAAATGTCAAGAGAGAGAGAAAACTTTTCGGGACGAGTCAGCACAAATGCGTCCGTCGTCTCCCAACCCAACAACCCAACTAATTGACAGTTATAGGTCCGGCTGACATTTTAAATTATTTTTTTATCTTTAAATTTGTAATAATTTTTTTTAATTTTTAATTTTTTTAACATTATTTAAAATTTTGTAATTTTTTGCAAATTTTATTTGTGAATTGTTTAATTATTTTAAAATTTTTATTTGAGATTTTTAATTATTTTTTTTGTAATATTTCTTTTATACATTTCCCATTATCCCTATAGCAATTTCCCAAAGAAACTAAATAAATTCGCACAAAAAATTCCAGCTAATAATAAATACTAAAAGATTGATTATAATCTCACGGAAAGTCTCAGAATTCATAATTACTATTAGCCTACAAATTAGCATTAGCAACTGTGTAGAAGTACAAAAAACTTCCCTACTCTCCTTGATTTTAATGCGATTATTTTACAGATTCTAGAGTATGTGTGTGCTGTGCCTCCGCATTACAAATTACAAACCAGCAGGAATATATAGCTTCATCATTAGTAGCTAAAAACTTATCAGCATACAGTTCATCACATCTAGGGAAAAGTCGGGCAAAAAGGGATAAAATTGAATTTGCGGGAAGCGTCAGTTTAAATTACTATATATAGAATCTCCACAGGAAGACTTTAATTATTATCCCGAACAAATTAGTATATAGCGCAAAAAGTACATCAGCAGATGAGGTGCTAAAATCTTCTTTGCTTTTACAATTTTAGAAAGATACCACCATACTAATACTAATAAAGTACTATAAGTATAGGTATACAGAGATAATTTCATTATTTCTCCACAGGATCATTTTCATGAGATTCCTTTCCTTTACCTACTTTTCCTTTTAAACTTCGACGCCGATCAATATTTTTTAGGTGAAACTCACAACTTCAAGATTAAATATGAAATAAATTCAGAGCAGCATTTTGGATTTGTGTTCTTTGACGCCAGTTACAAATTTTTTTACTGTCGCTCAAACATTTTAAGCCAACCGAAACTTCACATACTGGATAAAATAGATATCGGCGTTCATTTTAAATTATTTTTATTTCCTTTTTCAATATAACTTTTATTTTTAATATTTTATTTAATTTCTTGCATTTTTAATTTGTTTTTGTACGAGAAATTTTTTAATATTTTTACCACAAATTTTAGCGCCAAAATTTATCATTTTATTTTAATAAATTATCCTAAATTATATACATGCAATCTATGCATTTCACTCTTTTTTTTTAAAAACAAGCAATATAAATTTTAAAAAATCATTTTGTCATCCTCGAATAATAATAATTCCCGAACCCATCAGGTAAAACTCAAATTCCCGTTAAATTACCACACTATAACGCCGACCGACATTTCTAATTTCTATCCGGGCAAGGTGTGCATGCATGTGTACGTACCATATGTATGTTCCATATTAATATACAGAAAATACGTGCTAGTCATACGCCAATAAATAAAGATTTTAGATTTGGGACTGTCATATGTGTGTGTCTGTGGGCTCCTCCGGTGCTCTGCGGGCTGACAGTCAAAGTGCAGAGGTACTTACATATAGTATATATATATATGGGTATATAGGTTTATATATAATATACATATATATATTCTAAGGTATACAGATATATACGTACATACATGTGCCATGTGCACGGACTATGGCGGCCTTTCCCCCATAAATTATTATTATTCCAACAACATCGACCCGAAAATTGTAGGTTTGTTGCCACTGCTCCTCTTTTAATATTACCATATATGAAGAAATGGAAATGCCCATATATGACTTTCCCACAGTATGTAAAACTCCTATGCTATCCCAAGCACAACGCATTGCAATAACTTCCCATACGCTGCACACATATTGATTTCACATTCGGCGGTAAAGTCCCCATAATTTATATATATATATATGGATATACAATTACAAAATGTAGGTTATTAGACTACGACGATTCCATTCAAGTGGGCTACATTATTGCAGTAATGCATTGACCAACTTTTCACACAAAAACACAAAATCCCACACACAATCACACACACAGACGAATTCTGTATCCTGGGAAAGAATTTCCAACAACATCACTATGTGGGGGAAATGGAAAATTGTGGGGGGAAAACCGCCAAAAAATTATTATTATTATTGAATTATCAAACGACACAGGAAAAGGAACACAGAAGAGAAGAGCGTGAAATTAAATGGCAAATCAGTCGACAAACCGGAACGATGCGAGAAATAAATTCCGCTCTTCTTCCATTGCAGCAACAAACAACGAAATTGTTTGCATTCGCACACACCAAAATTCATTTATTTTCCGCTTCAAAATTATTTTACTTTCCGCTGTGGAAAACTATTTTACTTTCCGCTGTGGAAAATTATTTTACTTTCTCCATTAAAATTATTTTACTTTCTCTGTTAAAATTATTTTAACTTCTCCATTAAAATTATTTTACTTTCTCCATGAAATTATTTTACTTTCTCCATTACAATTATTTTACTTTCTCCATTAAAATTATTTTACTTTCTCCATGAAAATTATTTTACTTTCCCTTATGAAAATTATTTTACTTTCCCTTATGAAAATTATTTTACTTTCCCTTATGAAAATTATTCGGATTTCTCTATGAAAAATATTTTGCTTTCTCCATGAAAAATATTTTGCTTTCACCACAAAAATAATTTTGCTTTCCCCATGAAAATAATTTTGCTTTCCCCATGAAAATTATTTTTATTTCCCCATGAAAATAATTTCGCTTTCACCGCAAAAATTATTTTGCTTTCTCCATGCAAATTATTTGATTTTCTCCATGAAAATAAATTTCCTTTCCACTTGACAATTATTTGACTTTTGCTCCTTGAAAATTATTTTATTTCCCCCTCGAAAATGATTTCACATTTTCACTCCGTAAATTATTTTTCGCACAGTCCTTCCGCAAATAATTTCCGCATCCCAAATTTGCAAATTATTGTTGTCATCATTGCAAAAATAATTTAATGTCCTCAACATCATAAAATCAACAGTGTACTACCCAAATAATTAAATTATTGTCTCTCCACAAAAATAATTGCAATATACTGAAAATTGTTTTCATCTCTCTCTCTCTCTCTCTCTTTCATCTCATCCCATCGAAAATAACATTTTCTCTCCCGGAAAATGTCATTTCTCCCTTCGATTTCAAAGAAAATCCATATTTTCACAGCCGCCGCCACTGCCGCTGAATACAAAAAACAATATCAAAATTCAAACCCAGGCCATAGTCAACTGTTTGATTTTCATCAAAACACATTCCTTCTATGATTATGCATATTATACTTATATATGCAATTCTTCATCAATTCACTCAACCGATAATTTCCTGTGGAATTTATTACAAAATGTTCCTAGAGAGAAGTTCCCCCGCATTCTTTTATATGTCACATATAAACAAACTGAATATATGTGCATATATGTATATATATGCAATATTATTTCGCAAAATTATTTTCCCAGCAGCAGGAAACGCTCATATGTATACACATAATATAAACACACATCAACAATAATATCCATGTATAATCATTTTAAATTAAATTAAATCCTCGTCATCATCATCAAAAACAAGAAATGAGGAAGAAGTATATAGGGAAGAGAGTCAAAGGGGAAATTTTCAGGCTGATTACCCGCAGAGGATTGCCTATTACTATTATATACAAAAAGCATTAGTATAGGTCAGGAGTATAGGAGTGGCATCATCAATGGAAATTAAATATAAGTACACATGTAATACATACACGAAAATCCCGCCTACGTTCATTAATCCATGAGAGGAGTAGGAATATAACCATTAAAATTAAAGGTGAATATTAACTCGCCTGGTGAATGCAAGAGCGAATAAAAAGGAAGACACGAGGAGGAGGAAGGAGAATAAATAATGAACAAGTATATATATGGTATAGTTAGTATAGGTATATATGCTTATTGCTTTATTGCTTATATATGTAGCGGAGGGTCAATTAAAAACTAAATTAATTTCATGTTAAATTGAATCATCTCTGCTGTTGCTTCTCGTACTGCTCCTATGCCTTTTAAATGGGCTTCTGTGATGATGCGAAATCAGAGCGAGCGAGCGAGCGAAAGAGAGAGATGAGTGAGAATTTTACAACGTGAAATAGCAAAGGTAAAAGAATTCGTATATAAATCAGTCATCAAGGGATATTTCCCAAATGTTCAAAACAGCTTCGCAAGATGGCGGCAGTTTAAATAAAAACGAAATTATAATATCTTGAAAATAATAAATTAAATTAAATAGTCAAATAAAATAAATAATAAAATAAATAATAAAATAAATAATAAAATAAATAATAAAATAAATAATAAAATAAATAATA
>JAQGAK010004502.1:0-12095 GCA_034696945.1 Lipothrix lubbocki
ATTCCCACAACATTCACGACATTTTACTCTCGATTTTCCATTTTCTACCATTAATTTTACCTTTCTCTGGTTTGTATATTTACATTTACGGAGACTCTCATATGTTTTAGCGTTATGTTTACATCTAGCATTATATACAATAAATTATTATTACAGTATTTTATTTTAACATATATTATTCCTCATATTTTTTAATTTTCCCACGATGAACATATGCTACACACATTTATTAAAATTATTTTGATACATTTTATAGCAGTTTCCATGAACATATTCCCATTATCTTTTTTATTTTGATTTAATACAGATGTTTTTAATTTGAAATTTAATTTCTGTATTTTTCACTAGCCTTTCACAATAATAATTTATGATGATCCGTCGAAGTTCCTAAGATTTAATTAAATTTATTTTATTTATAAAAACATTAAATCTGATTATAAGATTTGTCCTCTATAGTCTCTTTTCCTTTGCTTTTTCCGCCGAGATGAAACACTCAGACAGAGAGTTCATGAGAATTATTACGCTGTTTATATATTTCGAATCGTTAAATCCTAATAACCAATTAATTCCATTAAATCCAAATAAATTTCGAACGCCTTGATTAATTTTGTTAAAAGTTTTTTTTTAAACACAAATGGGAATAAACGTGCTTAATAATTCAAAATTCCTAAATCATGAACCGTAATAATTATTATGCAGTATTTATAATTGAATTTTGAAAAAACGTGTTGATAGCAGCTGTAGTAGATGGAATATTTATATTGATGAGGACATTTTTTATTTATTTAGCTCCGTGTGTGTGTGTAATTATGGACCGTTGGCGGGTTTTAATAAAAAATAATGAAAAATATTCAATGAAATTTAGAAATGATTTTATGAGAATTTAAATTATTATAAATTAACTTTGCAGAATTCCACAACACATAATGTGTAAATCCGCCAATACATTTAATTTGCGTCATGTTATTCAACTATTTCCACCATATCAACCAATAAAATAACTATAACGGCTTTAAAATTCTCAAAATACCTTTTTCCAAATATTTCATCAAAATCACAAATAAATTCAGAATTATCGGGAAAATGATAGTGGAAGCAACAATTGTAAGCTGAACGAATAAGGAAACTTTATTTACATAAATGTAAAATGCATACAATATTTATGTACAGCAATTCTAAAAATAATAAATAAAATCCTGAATAAATAATAAATAATTATTAAAAAATTAAAATTAAAACAAAGTTTTACTTTTAACGATAAATGTTAGGTTGGGTCGTTGGGGGTAGGTAAGTCGTAAAGGTTAGGCAAGTCGAACTGAACACCGCAAAGCCAGTTTTTAGCGTAACCCCGTCAACTTGAAGTTCAAAATGAAGCAACTGACCTGAGGAACCCAAATATTAAATGTGGTTAATTATTACCGCATCAACAATTGATATTGAGGAGAACGATTTTTAGCACTTTGGGAATTTTGAGATGCAAATTGTACGTGTTCTAAAAATCTTTGAGTAGTAATCTCTGGGTAACTTTTTTTGTTGAATTCGATAAAAAAATATGACATTTGTGTTTGGTCGCTTTTGAATTTGTAGGACTAAAATTGAATCATTTGTAGGTCTAAATTACATATTTCTTTACGAAGAACTGAAATATTAAATTTATAAAAACCTGCATTACACATAATATCTGGCGAATATCGCTTCCCTCAATGCACCGGCCCTTCTCTTGAGGACGATACCCTACCGTCGTACAGCGAGGCCATCAAGAATTGCAAAGATGAAACTGTGCTTTTGCTTCACATGTAAAACAACACGATTCAAATTATTTTAGATCTGAAGCGGGAATAAATTCTAATATCTGTAAAATAAACATAAAAATTACTGATCATGTTTTAATTTATGGAATTAATAAATATACAAGAAATAGCAGAACATCAAAATCAAACAAATCAAAATTCAATACTGGAAATTATTAAAAAATTACAACCAAAATTAAGATAATCGAGATCAAGGTCTGCAAATAATTGAAATGTTGAAAACAATCAAGAAAATATTTAGGAAATTATAATTTTGCGTATATTCGGAAGATTAGGTATACATTTAAAAAGCTAGAATTTTTTACAAAATATTTGAATTTAAAGAGAACAGCCAATTTGTTTGGGGAAAAACTTCAATTTTTCAAAGTTTCACATTCACATGCGCACGACACGCGTTCATTATATAGCAAAACCGCGGAATATTTTAAAACATGAGCGGCGTTAACATTTAGACCTTTAAAATTTTCAAAGTCAGAGAAAAATCATGAAGGGAGAATGAATTATTGTGTAATTTGAAACTTACTACAATATTTAAATATATTTACAAAATCATTAAAAAAGTATTCAAAAATTAAATTGTTTCCGAAACTCGCAAAATAGTGTAAACATCTCCATACTTCTTCAACAATTCCAAGAAGTGAAAGAAAATACGAAATAAATTATTTGGTGTTTTTAGTTGTTAGAAGTTTCGTCCATTTGAATAAGTTCTCACACAATAGATGTACATAATAACAAAATTGATTTTAAATGCCAGGAGTTATTTAAGGTGAAGATTTACTTTGTTTAACTATTTTGTTAAATTGAAAATAATAGAGAGAACTATTTTAAAATGCTTTATTCCTAATCTTCTGCACAAGTGACATCCGTGTAATTAAAAGGCTATGCGATGCCAATGTGTTATGAATAATTAGATAATATTGTAAATAGAATGTAATTCATTGTTGAAATACATTGTAGACAATGGATTATATAATAAAAAAGTATATTGTTAAGATATGTAAATAAAATATTGCCGCAACCCTGACCGCGTGAAGACATAATTTGTAATGAGGATTAATTTTGGAAATTATGGAACCATTAAAAATCGTATGCGATGACCCTCATTTCATTGTTTATCTTTCTCAATTTGTTCATACAACGTAAACCTCTAGCATACTGGATCTACAGTAATTGTGCTAACATTATAGTATACATTTATTATGGCGGCGTTGAAATTCAAAACGTTCTTCCAAACTTTTTTAACCAAATACTTTAAAGTTTTTAAATGGACAGTACAGTTCAAAATTAGAATAAGGAAAAATATTTTAGAGTATAAAAATTAATTTAAACAAACAACTCCTCCGATGTTTATATTCAATTATTTCCATTCGCTTGGTTGATATTCACCGAAAATATGTCGAGATAATTAACATGTGCTAAATGATTGCTAACAGTGTATTGGAGTTAATAACAATTATTACGGTTAGAATAAAACATTCCAGCACTTAGAAAACATTGGGCATTTATTTAATTATTATTTGCTGACAAAATAAAGCGACGGGAGGGAAGGCTCGACGCATACGGATTTAATCCAATTTATAAAAACATTGAAGAGAATATTACTGTTGGTGTGTTATTTATTGCATTTATATTTCCGTATATTTTTTAAATTCTCTTTAACCAAATACTGATACTATTTACCAGGATTAAGTTTCTAACAACAAACGTCGTATATATTGTTGTGTCGAATTTCCGATCTCTGTAGGTTTAGCCAATATTTACGACGACTATATGCAATGCAATTGCTTGCAAATTAAATTTGAAAAGTTCAACGCCGTTGGTAATTTCTGGTTAGAAAAGCGGGTGTGAGCTGTTACAACATTGCTGTACTTCTATTTGAATGCCCAGAATATTAGTGTTTCAGTATCATATTAAAAAGCAAGTTAAGGAAATTAATTAAATAAAAATTTGAATGCGTTCATAGTTTTCAAAGAGTTAATTTGTCCAAAAGTTGATCAATTGGAGTTTGTTACCAGTTAATGAATACGGTGTTTAAACACATTGGTGACTACTGATTTTACAAACTATATTATTAAAATACTGTTGCAAACGTATGGCCATAAAATTTGAGACGATCGCATAATTTTGGATTTCCTGGGATCATTGTCAAAGGTAAATATTTTATCGCTTTTTCCTATATGAGCAATCAACCTGAAGTCAATTTCCATGCCATGTGTCACGGGTCACAACTAAATTTAATTATGACGGCGTCGAAATTCAAACTATTTTCTCCGACTTTTTTATGCCGCTTGAATAATGTTTTTAGATGGACAGCGGAGTTCGATGCCTTGAGCTGAAAAACATTGTATATATTATGTGTAAAAACAATTGTACATAAGAAATAATATTTACATAATATTCTCTCGTACTTTATAATCAATTTATATTGGTGTTGAATTTTTGCAGAAAATATGCCAATAAGACATTTGGCAGATCCAAAAATATATACTGACTTTACATCCAAATTGATATATCACTTGGGTTAAAAATTTTCAGAGAAAAATTTCAAAAATTCCTGTCCCCATTTTGAAAATTTTGTCACGCTACAAAATTATGACAATACCTCTTTTTTTATTTGAGAAAAATTCCTGAACAGAAATGTGGAAGATGTTGAGGTTTTTCAGTAAGGCGGAACATTTTCTGAATGTGGAATAGTGTGTAAAAACAAATTTGTAAATTCAAGGTAGAGATATTGACCGATTGTTTAATCAATTTCTCCTGACAAAACAAAGGATTTACAGCTCTGCGGAAATAGTTTAATCATATTTACAACAAGTGTTGTAGACAATATTTCTAATAATAATTATGTTATTTACATAATATCTAGCTTAAAAAATATGTTTTCAAATTTCTATTTAAGTTTAATTATCAATAGTATTTATGGAAAATAAATTTGTAAGTAAAATCGCTGTTTAAAGTTTCGCGACGAATCTCCTTGTACATTTGTACATTGTGTAAATTTGCAACTTTGCTTCAAAGGAGTCGTGAGTGTTTTTTTTATATATAAAAAATGGTTGGTTTCGAAAAATAATTGTCCAAACACAACGCCGCTTTTACTTTTTGCTCTAGGTGGAGTTCCTTGGCGTAGATCTTCAGTCACTAGGCTATTTGTCCAATGTAGTGCACCTGTCGTTGATGGAAATAAGTCCGTAAAATTATACTCATAAAATACATTACAACATTAACGATAATCGGAAGCAAGAGATTACAATAATTGAAAAAATGTTGAAAACATTCAAAAATATCTTCAGGAAAATACAATTTAGAATATGTTCGGGGAATACTGATTCTACATTATAAAAGGTTTTACTTTTTATCCAGAACTTTTTACAAAACGTTTGAAGTTATGAAATACCAAAGTTTGCTTGGGTGAATTCAAACTTTTCAATATAATCTGGTCAGAAAAAGATGGTAATCTAGTAGAAAGATAACATTTCAGAGAATTAAAGTCTTTCAAATCTCGTTTGATTGCATCTGCATTACAATTGAAATAAAATCAAAAATGTAATTGGCGTCAAACTCTTTAAAGTCCAAAAATTGTTTTTGCAAGATTAAATTATCGTGAAAAACTCCAACTCAGAACCTACCTGGAATATCATTTTAACAATCAAAATACAATAATTGAAAAATCATTTGATGTAAAAAAGTGCAAACGCATTTAAAATTTGAACAAATGGATAAAAGTGCAGAATAAATTATTTTTGAAATATAGAAATGCCTATTCTAGGTTATTCCAGTTCTGGGGCCTATTTCACCAATCTTTACTCTTCACTTCGCACTTTTCAATTTTAATTTTTCACAATTATATGCACCTGCTTGCAAATTAAATTTGAATAGTTCAACGCCGTTTGTAATTTCTATATAGAATGCTAATGTACATTTATTATGAAATCCATTGATATTTAAATGCCTAGAAAATTGGTGATTAATAATTGGTGAACAATAATTAAAAGCCTGTTTACGAAATAAAATAAATAACAATTTGAATGCGTTTACAGTTTTTACAGGGTGTGTCTATAAGTGTAATAATAATATTGGAGTTTGCTACGAGTTAATGAATCCTTTTAAATGAATTGGCAAATAAATGAACATTATCAATAACCGGGGGTGCAAAGATATATTTAGTGATTTCTATATTTAGGAAAACTTTGAAAAAATGTTTGAAAAATAAAATATTTTGCAACATAGAAACATCCATTGATTATTTTAGATATCGCACATTTACAATAGTAACCTTATAGATGCAAATTTAATTATCGGAATCAGTAGTTTGAAATACCAGTATTATTTTTAAGATGGAGATTTACTTTGTTTAGTCAAAATTGCTAATACTAGATGGAACTCCTCCTACTATTTCGCAATGGCGACATCCAAGTGATCCCAGAGTGACGCAATTTATGCACATTTGTATTAAATTAGGCTTCTAATTATTATAAGTACAATAGTTATTGAATTATTATTAAATATTGAAACATATTGTAGACTGTTGAATATAAAATTTAAAAAAAAATATAATAATAAAATATTTCTGCAAACGTCTGGCGATAAAATATGAGATACCATTGCATAAAGTTGGATCTCATGGGATCATTTCACAGGTGAATATTTAAATCTTTTTTGCAATGAGCAACTACAAAAAACATTGGCATCGGAGAGTTCTAACTCTGCCAACTGCAATGCAAAAGAAATTTAATATGATGGCGTTAAAATTCATAACATTTTCTCCAACAATTTTAAGCCAAAAGATTGTTTTTAAATGGACTACTGAGTTCGATGTTGTTAGCTTTAAAACAAGTTCCCATTCTGAAAATTTTTGAACAGAAATATGAAGGATTTTGAGGAGTTTCGGTAAAACAGCGAACATTTTCTGAATGTGCAAGAATAGTGTGCAGTAAGTACATTTTGTAAATTCAAGGTGGAGATATTGACCAAATATTTAATGTATTTGTTTTTCAATTACAAAACAAACAATTGACAGCTCCGCAGAAATAGTTTAATCAAATCTATAACAACGTTTTTAAGGAACATTTTTATAAATATAATAATTATGTAATTTATAAATTACGTTTTTTAAAACATTTTAATAATTCTTAAGTTTATTTATCAATGGTATGTAAATAAATTTGTAACTAAAAACGCTGTTTATAGTTTCACGAAGAATCACGTTGTAAAGTGCAACTTTGCTCCAAAGGGATCGTGGATGTTTTTTTTATATATAAATAAATAGAATAAATAAATAAAAATATTTGTCCGATTTCAATGCCGGTTTTGGTTTTTTGTTCAGTTATAGTGCATTTTCTTTAAATAGTGTAGGACCGTCCATTTGTTCATTGTTGTGTTCATTGAACTCTTGCTAGAACAAAACGGTATAAATCACCAAAATCAATCTCTTATGTAGCATTTCTCTTATAGGGAGAGCTAGTATACATAAATCTATGTATGATATGATATGTGGGCCCAAAGAATCTCTTACAGAGAGTTCTCTTCTATGGAGATCTCTTATAGCGCGAATCCAGTGTATCGTGTCGCTGATGGAAGTAAGTTACTAAATTTGTCACATAATAAATCAAAATGTAGACATCAAATTCACAGGAATTTTAAAAAAATTAATGTTTATAACTATACAATACAACTATATAGTTTTTATTTTCCAACAGTTTGAGCCAACTGATTTCTACAATACTTGACATGATCTTGGGCGCATTTAGTTGTAAACCTTCCCCGTTTAGCTCATGGCATGCTGGATTTTCGTGGATATCGTACTGTTCTGCATTTGCGACATCCACGGAAAAAGAACAAATGAGTTATGACAAAGATACACAATATAAGAAGTCAATCACCAACATCAAACCAGCCAAAATTCAATTTCAAAAATTAATAAAATACATCACAAAGACATTATCGATAACCCGAAGCAAGAGCTGCAAATCATTGGTAAAATGTTGAAAACAAGCACGCAAATCTTAAGGAATTTTAATTCTGAATATATTCGGGGAATATTGACTCTACATTATAGAATTTAGCCAGAATTGTTTACAAGACGTTTGAAATTATAAAATACCAAATTTTGATTGGGTGAATTCAAACTTTTTCATCATAGTCGGGTCAGAAAAACATCATTGTTTTCTGGTAGAAAAGAAGAATTTCAGATAATGAAAAACATTTTTACACGACATCTTCACGGAAGTGAACAAAATTAAAAATATATTTGGCGTTAAACTCTTTAAAATCCGTGACAAATTTTTGCGAGAAAAAATTACCGTGAAATGCGAACCCGAAACTAACCAGAATACTATTTCAACAATAAAAAAATGTTTGGAAAATCACTCGATCAACTATCGTAAAATGTGCGACTCGTTCAAAATTTAAATTAATTTCTATAATAAATTATTTTACTACATAGAAATGCTTCTTGATTATTCCAGATCTCGCCCATTTTTTATTATAACAAATTTTATGATTAACAAAATTGATTGTAAACACTAAGAAATGCAATTTTTTGTAAAGGTGCAAAAATCAACAATATTAAATTTAAAACGAATTGTTATTCAAACTCAGTGATTTTAATAAAACAATATTTAGTTTAATTCAAAATTCATCCTTCAAACTTGATGAAAAACGATTGTCCGAAACGTCATGCTAATAAAATTTAAACTGATTGAATATTGAATTACTACATCTTCACAATTAGGAAATCATTAACACTGAGTTTCATGATTACTTTTTGCTACATGCAACAAAATGCGACACGAAAGCCAATAGAACTAATATACGCTTCGACAACTGGTAAATTTATAATGACGGCGTTGAGGTACAAAACATTTTTCGTATTTTTCAAACCGGTTGAAAATGTTTTAATTGAAAATGAATATACAGTTTAGTAAAAAAAAGCGATTGAAAACTAATTAATTATATTATCTATTTTTCCTTACAAAACAGAGCGACGAATAAGTTCCGCGAAGACAGTTCATCAATTTTATAAAACCATAAACAAAATTGCTGTTGATGTGTTATTATTGCATTGTTTACCTGATTTAAAATATGATAAAGGGTGCCATGCTTACAAATAAATGTCAGTTTTGGCGAATTAAAATTCGTTAAAGTTGTATGCCGTAAAAATTATAACATTCTTATCACTGAAACACACTTTCGTAATTACTTTTCACTATATGAACTTAAATTCAGCCGCAGCAGAAAATATACTGATGAGGTGGATACGAAATATTTAATTTATCATGATGGTGTCCAGGTTCAAAACATTTTCGCTATTTTCTAAACCGATTGAAAATGTTTAAATGCATATATAGTTGGGTTCAAAATTAAATTCCAATTTTAATTATAGGCGATAATATTAATTATTTTTCCTGACAACACAGAGCAACGGGAAAGTTCCTTGGAGACAGTTCTACTACAAATTTTATAAAACCGTAGAGAATATTGCTGTTAATATAATAATTATTGTATTTGTTACCTGATTTAGCATTCATAAATTCGTTTTAATGAATTTTCATTCCCCAAACATTTACATCAACAAATAACGATCACCACTGCCGCTCTTGTTTATTAGGTTTAAGTGGTTCATATATATATTTTCCCCCGTTTTCGTTATCGTTACGGTATTTGTATTTTATCGCTAAGATTTAATATCTGTATAAAAATATATTATGATTTCGTTTTCGTTATTGTTATTATAACGTTATTTCGTATTTTTGCGTGATTGAATGGCGTTATCGAACCTTGATGAAAATCAAACAAATAAAAATTCAATAGTGGAAAACAACATAAATTACAAAAAAAATTAAGATAAACGAGAGCAAGGTCTGCAAATTACTGGAGAAATCACAATTAAGAAAATATTTAGAAACTTATTATTTTGCGTATATTCGGTTCGGAAGATTAGGTAAACAATTAAAAAGCTAGAATTTTTTACAAAATATTTGAATTTAAAAGGAACAGCCAATTTTTTTGGGCAAATTCATACTTCTTTTTCAAAACAAAGCCAGAAACATCATTTGGAAGCATTTTCGATCTAAGATGGCTTGACAAAGATTTAAAACATGAGCGGCGTTAACATTTAGACCATTAACTTCTTCAAAGTCAGAGAAAAATCTTTCAAGTAGAATGAATTATTGTGTAAAATGAAACTAACTACAATAATTAATCATTATATTTACAAAATCATAGAAATATACTCAAAAATTACATTGCATGAGAAATTCGCAAAATTATGCAAACATTTCCAAACTTCTTCAACAATCCAAAGCAGTGAATAAAAATACGAAATAAATTATTTTGCAGCATAAACGCTTTTTTAATTTTTCAAGGTTTCGTTTATTTGCATAAGTTACCACACAACAGATGTAATAACAAAAATGATTTTAAATACCAAGAATGACGTCCGTGTAATTAAAAGGCGATGCGATTTGTGTCATTGTGTTATGGATAATTAGCTGTGAGTATTGTAAATAAAATGTTATTCATCGTTGAAATACCTTGTGGACTATGGACTATATAATAAAAAAAATTATATTGTTAAAATATGTTAATAAAATATTGCCGCAAACCTACGGAGATAAAATTTGTAACGAGGATATCATTTTGGACACTATATGGAGCCATTATCATATGCGAAAACCGAAAATCTTAATATGATTGTTTATCTCCTACTTGCAAAAACCGACATCAGTGAGAGAGTCCCGACTCATCCAAGAGAGTAGGGACACTGGGTGTAATGGGATCTCCCCTCTATAGGTTGTGTCTATTTAGACACTGATTAATGTATATATAAATATATACTAGTATATTAATGTTGCTTTATTAAGCTAGGTTTGACTTCAACCCCCCCGGTCAGCACATACCGTCAGCTCTCAACACGAACTCCGTACGCAAGTGCCATCTCCTGCAGGACAAAGGAACTAGAGGTTGAGTAAATTTGACAGGGTGCGTCCGATAGAGGGAGTAGTACTACATATATGTATATAATGATAGACATATATGCTGGCCATATGGCCCTGGAACCAAAATTCCTAAAAAGAAAAATTGCGAAAAAAAACCGGAAAAATGGAATTAACCCTATCAAACCTGAACGTTTCCGTTTCCGCTGGAGTCCGGGCTACCACTTTACGTATTGTTAATTCACAACTAATGTCTGCACCGAAAGAAAAAAGAGAGTTTTCGGGAGACAAAATTTGAACGCGACTGTTTAGGATGGCAGTCTGGCGCGAACTACTACCTCCGACCTTACTTTCACACAGGAATTTGTCATGATCGTATTCTTGATGCTCGGGATATTTACACGAGCATTCCCCTTCTTGACAACTAAGATTCCTTGGACATGGATCTGAGGCGTTGCAGGCAAAAGAGATTTTTGATTCCACGCAGAAACCCTTGGAATACATTATGAACCCTGTGAGGCAATTGGTTGAATCCGCGAGAAATCTATGCCAAACGAAACTTATGATAAGTGAGATAGCAAGTATCTCCAATACAACCAATAAAACCAAAGCTTTTTTCCTCAAATATTGTCAAGAAATTAAATCCATTAGCACATTTGTATTAGGTAGAACCCTATTTAGAATTTTTACAAAAATATTTTAACCAAGCAAAGTAAACCACTTCTGTCATGTTAAACTAATTATTACTGCATTAATTAATTGACGCAATTACGTACGTCTTGAAATTATAATTCGTTCTCTCAATTGAAATTGTAAGAATTGAGTGAAGAATCAAGTATATCTGTGATAAGTGATAATCATTAAAAGCTTAGCAAATAAAATAAGAATCCTTGTTAACCATGTGTCAATTTATTTAAAAAATGAGTAATTAACACGATTTGCTAAAATCAAATACACCTTTCAAAATTTTTGTGGCAGAAAGCTTTTTGAACAATTTGACATTAAATGGGAAAATGAAATCGTTCCATCTTGGCTTGGCACACGCAATGTTTACATACGTATAAATTTTACTATATGTAATAAATGTTATGCTTATAATATGCTGAAAAACCACGATTTGTTATTAATGTTTTATTAATGTTTTAATTAAGATAATAAGTTTTTACCGTGTGGCAGGAACATCAATATCCGACCGGGGAAAATTATCTTCATAATTTATCATTTTGTACTCACGGGGTAAATGGGTCAATAACTTTTGCCCAAAAATTTGCCCAAAAATCCCCGGAAAATTATTAGAATTGTAGTTAAAATAATTTTTTCCTTTCCTTAGTGGGTTGTTAACTAGAATTTG
>JAQGAK010004503.1:0-12094 GCA_034696945.1 Lipothrix lubbocki
AGCAGATTTATATAAATCAATATTGGTCTATTTGTTTACTCACTAAACCCACTATTACTTCAAAAAACTTCATGGACACGTCTTTACCAAACGTAAGGGATTACTATAGTTAATAATCCTTGATTTTATTGTCTAATAATCAGACTTGGCTGTGCTCACATACAGATATAACTTGCTAGAATATTTCAAATAAATGACTTCGGTTTGGAAGTTTGAGTGCTTTTATATATGCTCTCATTACTTTCTCAACATTAAACTCGCCCATTTCTTATTTTTAGGATTGCCAAAAATGAAAAGTGTTGTTATGTGTCATCCTGGCCCAATTTATTTAGAGAAAATTGTTTCCTTTTAAGATTGCTCTTGATTTTCATGCTGTTTCCATTAATTTTATTTGAGGCGGCGAAAACAATACTGTGTTACCTAGCAAGAAGCCACTTTTCCATTGTATACGAAGGACGTCCACAATCAGAAAGTTTAGGACGGTTTAAGAGCTGTTTTGAGGAAACTTACTTTATACCTAAGTATGACAGCATATAATTACATATGTACACGTTTAAATCATAATAGCTACACATACACTGGAATTAATAAACAATTAAAATTCAATGTTTGTACGCTAATTTTGATTTCCGTAAAAACGAATGAAATGCATAAGTACATATTCAGAAATTTTAAAAAAATTGTGAATTTGGTCTTAACAAGTTCTAATTAAGCTTTAACACATTTCATCCAAAACATATTATAAAATGCAAATGATCCCAAATAATGACAAAATAATATTTCAAATATCAATTACTTTAGAGAAAATGCCAACTGCAGAACTTTATTTTAGAGTATATTGTGATCTGAAGAATGATATCTCCCTTTCATTGTTTTTCCTTTGACTGGTTAGTTTAAGGATATTTATAAAGCTTTCGAAGCCGACTGTTTTGATCATAACTTTAGCTCTCTGCAGATCTTTGGAGTTTAGAATAGGTAATGATCACTAATGTTGCCTCATCTGGAAGTTTTAAAAACCCATAAAGTCTTGAGAATGTTGTAGTAATAAATAATGTCGAATTTTCTCCTTTACATAACAACGTTATGTTCTTTACGCTTTATGATTCATTAACAGAAATATTGCACTATTTGAACCGCATTAAGCACAATATCACTTCAAGAAACTTCATGGGCCAAATTTTCAAGATTTCCAACCAAATTTCCGGTGTTACTATTTGATGTTATAATCAGAGGTTACGTTGCTGGTGTATGTAGTATGTAACCTGATAGAACATTTTCTATGTATTACACTTAATATAAATCATGATATGATAAATAGGTAATATGCTACAACCATCAGAAGAAATAAATATAAACGATTGCAATTGAATGTTTGTTAAGTAAATTTTATTTGAGAACGATCATTTCACTCCGTATCGTAAAGCAAATAATGACATACACGCACATGTATTAGAGGGTAAAAAAATAACAGTGTATAGAAGTTTCTCTTTATAAAAAATAAAATCTCGTTTGTATGTATCAGCGATCCACATGTATTTTTTCCGACTTTGTGAAGATAGCATTATTATCCTCCATAAGATGGCGGCGAGTACGGTGCTGGAGGAGGATACGCGGGTGGTGAGTAAGGCTTTGGTGCGTATGGTGGAGGAGAGTAAGATTGTTTCGGTGGAGAATATGGTGGTGGGTTGTAGATGTTGATGTTGGGTGGAGACGGCATGTAATAAGGTAAGGGGATGACAACGGGTTGCTGTGGTGGGTACATTGGCATTGGTGGTGGTGGTGGCCGCGGATGCTTTTTCAACTTCTTCATCAACATCTTCATCCCGCCTCGGTCCTGAGCTGGAGTCTGTTCCATGTCTCCAGGTCCGGCGTCCTAGAAATTAGAAAATACGAGTTTAGAACATACAAGTCTTTAACCATTTAAATCCACTATACTATGCCGTGCATACTATATTGTAGTACATTTTTCGATTTTACAAAATTTTAATAAACTGAGAATAAATTATGTGGACGTTTTGAAGTTCTTTTTCTCACCTCAATTGAAAACACCTCAAGCAGCAAGCAGAGGAACATCTGTAATGAAAAATATTATTGTATTAAATTATTGTGTTATTATATCTAAAATGCGAAACCTATTGTTATTGTAGTTAAATAATAATTTTCAAAAGCGAAATGGTTAAGAAAACTCTTAACGTTATGTAAAGTAACTAAGTAAATTAATTTTAAAATTTCACAAGTAAAACTTACCAAAATTCCAACGAACTTCATGATTACTCTCTTCTTTCAAAAACGAAAATTCCAAAATATAAAATCTGAATAGTATGGCCAAAATCTCAACTCAAATAGCTCTTGACTGTCTCAAGTCTGCTGGTACAACTGTAAACTCCAGGAACTGAACGATCTCTTTTATGGGGAAACAGGCTGCCATGCTCCTTCCTAAAACGTTTGTGCTGCCATTAGTGCTCTTGAAAACAAGCTGTTTTTCAAATCTTTGGGATACCCAAAACATGCATGGAAAACTTTGCTCGATATGAGATTAAAAACAATTTGTGGAGATTACAAAACAATTTGTACTTCACAAGTTCAAACATACATACGTTCTGTGCTGTGTGTCACTATTTTTGAGACAACATTCACCTTGATTTGAAGGTCGATCGGAGTTCCAGTACCCCAATAATTGCTTCCTTGAAGATATGCCTATAAGCTGACTATGGTTATGAAATTGAGTCAAGAGCATTTATTCTTTGGGATTTGTGACCTTCAATGTATTTACAAGACCAATGAAGGGTGAGAAAGTACCTAAATCCTTCCAGGAAATCTTGACTTTGAATAGTGAAATGATGTGCCATAAGCTCGGAAGCCTTGATGTAGATTAGTAATGGTATTATGCATGTTGTTTTGCCGTTATTTATATTTCGTCATGCAATTCTCTGCAATAACCCAATAATATACAGCTAGGCCTATGTAACTTTACAATAATAACCAAAGGGGGTGAATACGGTGTTATTTGTATTTTTGTATAGAAAATGTACTTTATGTATTCAGAATTTTCAGAAAGCATCAATACTTTGCACATTCAACGTACATACATACCAACTTGTATAATGTTCAGAATTAAATACTAAAATTTACAGTTCAGCGCAACACTTTAAAATTACAACATATTTTTAATCAAGAAATTACAACACATAAAATTCTAAACATATTAATTATAGTAGTAACTGCCATATCCATTATTTGCAGGACTATTTCGACGACTGTAACCCGTCAAGTCCATGGAAAATCCTGGAGCTCCACTTGGTCCTACAGGATGATACCCGACAAACTGACTGCCGGGACCTCTGTAAACACCGCGAGTGACCTGTGGTGCATATTTATTGAATTGTGGACCGCCTTGAGGATAACCACCAGAATGTCCATTAAATCCTTGCTGGTTGTAATAATTGCTTGGAGGTTGTGACGGTAATTTAGCGCCCGGTGTAGTTTCAGGTGCTGGTGCTGCTGTGGTAGTTGAATCTTTATTGGAAGAATCGGATGATGGTGGAGCAAATAAGTCAGCATCATATCCTTTGGTAGATGTGGCTTCTGGTGGAATTTGCAATGGTGGGGTAGTTATAGATTCCATTACATTATAGCCATTGTAGGGCATGAATGGAGAACCAAATCCCTTGAGAATTTCCGGTCCGATGGCATTTGAAGGGTCTAGGTACTGATTGAAGTATCCGAAAGGCCCCCACTTTGTAAATATATCGGTTGGGTCGAGGGCATCGAAGAACACTCTGTCCTGGGCGGCGATTTGTGGGGGTTGGAATAAACTTCGGGTTCCAGCGAAGGCGACGGAGCAGGTCACACATACCAAAATCTGTAAAATTTGATATTATTATGAGAATCTATACCACCATTGACACTATTAACGCCGGGTTCATAGAGTTCAAACATTTTTTAGAATTTAAAAAATTATAATTTTATTTGATTTAATTATTAAATCTATTTTTATACACATCAAATCAAGGTATCAATTTTTTAATTTAAATGAATGCTACCTATACCAAAGGGTAAAACGTTATTATGTTAAAGCTTACCAAAACTGCCCTTAGCTGCATGATGATGCCGTGAGGATGGTAAATATTCTCTATAATTTTTCCAAATTTTTTATAAAGAATCCACAAGTCTCCAGCTTTAAACCTTTGCTGGAGCAAGCTCAATTAAAATACGTACTAGCGCAAAAGCTCGCCGAGCTTTTATAGAATAAAATGAGAGCATGAGAGAAATTTTTTGAAGAATTTCATTATCTGTGTCATTCTATAGTAGAACCACCTGTTCAGGTAAAGTAATTTAATAATTTACCTCCTGAAATTTTACCGGTGCTATATACAGTCCAACCATATAAAGATCCGGTTAGAATTTACACTTTCTATTTCATTTTCTTGCCGGAGGGCATTTGTAATAACTATTTTAAGTCTTTTAATGCCGTCCAACAACACAAATGTTGGGTAAAGTGGAATCTATCTGGAGTCGTATGCTAATGAACCCAAAAAATGTTTAGTACATATAAATCTTTTCCTCAAACACAGTTATTTATTAGCTTGAAAAATCAAGATACATCTGGTTTATTTCCTTGAGAAAATTTTATGGATAACGAAATTAACTGCAATCAGCAATAACAATAAAGTATTATTAATATAAAATATTTACAAAAATAATAATCAACCAATAATTTCTATATTCTATTTGGTAAGAAACTATTTTAATAATCCAACAATTTGTAAGGCTCAAAAAGAGGGGAAGATGGATCTTCCGGTGGGGAATTATAAGCTTCCGGTAGCCATCCCACAGGTCCAACATAACCAGCAAAGTTGCTGAACTGTGGTCCAACATTAGGATTCATTGGTGGTGGCATTGGTGGGGGGAAGTTCTGAAAGTTTAAAATTCCGTACTGCGGGTAAGGGAAATAATTGGAATTCACGGTGGCGATGTATGGGTTCGTCGGGACAGGATTGTAAGAGTGGGTCCATCCGGGATTCAAGTAAAACGTACTTTTGTACATCTTCTTGAGCTTTTTCATATAGCGTTTTGTCCGTTTGAGTACTGCACCAGCTCCAACTCCTTCTGCCTTCCCATCCTTCGGCTGGTCATCTGGATTAATTGCTTCGGGATTGAGCACAGATGCATCACTGGTGACCGACTGACTTGCTAATTCCGTTGATGATATCTCCATCTGGAGGGAGACCTTTAAAAATAATATTGTTTTAAAAATCCTGCAGCTCCAGCAATGATAAACTTACTCCTAATAAATTCTTATCTTTTATTAAGTACTAAGTACAATTATATATATTAAGAATGTATGAATTATTATTACCATGAGTCCTATCAATAAAATTGCTGGTGTTACTTTCATTGTTTTAAATTTAATACTTGTAATGCCCTCCTGAAGCAACTTATAAATGCTACTTTACTATCTGAACGTGCTTGTATTTACTGCAAATGTACCGGATGTATTTTTTGATTGCCATTCAAAAATTATGAAGCAACCTTAAAATTAGAAAGCAGCATAATGGGATTCCTGGAACAGGAATACATGAACTTAGCTAACATATCATTAACCTATTTATTAATTTAGCGAGCCAAATTTTAATTTAACATGACGGATGCAGCATGAACGTAATATGAATAAATAGAGCATGCACGTAAATATTTTTTTAATCATTCCCTACGTATATCTACAAATTTACAAGGTATGAACAAAAGATTTTTATTTTTATTTCCGTCCTTTTACTATAATTATACTTAAAAAAATACATTTCATAGTGATTAATACATATGTCATGCATACACGCCGCGGGATTAAAATGCGCACCAAAACAACAATAATGGGAAAATATAAGTAAAGCTAACAATCATCCAGGATATTAATAGGTACTTTGTCCTAATACTTCAGGTCCCTGGACATCATAGCCTTGTGCGCCTTGGACATAATAGTTCTCAGTGCCAGTGGGTGCGTTCCATTCAGGTGCCTCTTGAGGATAAGTAGGCCAAACTCCAAGGTAAGGATGGAAAGTAGGTGGGCCATTAGGACCTCCAAAGATGAAAGGATTCCAGTAAGTTTGGGAGTACTTCATCCATGGTCCCATGACATGCGAGGGCTGACGGTTGCCATGGAGCATCTCTTTAAACATTCGCCTGTCCGCCATCGGAGTCTCATTTCCAGGGAGCATTTCTATTCGTGGAACTCTGTTCACATCTCGGTTTGCCATGGATGCTAACATGTGCTGGTTGTAGGTCGTACCCGTAACGTCATCGTATAATCCTGCAGGTTGTCTCTGAGGGGCGGCTTGGGAAATTGCCAGGCCAAGAGCAATGAGAACTACTAACTGTAAAATTGAACATAAGAAAAATTGAATTAACACACGAGATTTTTCCAGATTTTATGAAGAACTTTATATTCGCAATATTATATTTGCAATTTCTCGCAATATTATTTTTGTAATTTCTTGCAATATTATGCTCGTAATTTCTTGCAATATTATTCTTGTAATTTCTTGCAATAGTATTTCCTATTTATTTCAAACATGTTTGATACTTTTGCAGATTTTGTAGATAGGAAATAATGAATATTTACACTAAATTTAAAATGTAGCTATTACAATACTTACCATTAGGACCTTCATTTTGAAATAAATTCAATAATTAAAAAATATATGACACTACATAAAATTTCTTAACAGATGTACTAAATGTCTTGTTTGGCAGTCCAATACGCAATGAAGTCCTCCATAAGATCTGGATAGCTTTTATATATTTTCCCAACAAAAGATAACCCTGGTATTACAACCTATAAAAGGAATTTCCAGGAGGAATATTTTGTTTGTGTATTTGTTGTTGTTGTTGTTAACTCATCAACACGTTGGATCATCATCCTATAAATCCTATGGCATATACATATAAACTTTATAGGAAATGCTGTTTATGACGGATAACTAAAATCCAAAAATGCAAACTTTCTTAAAGTCACCTTGCCACACTTTCAATTGAACAAAAGACTTGTTGAACATTCCTTAACTTCCCCATCCTTTTTCACTGCTCTCTCTCTCTCTCTACAGATTTTCTCTTCACACTTGATGTTCCTGTCGTTTCACCAATACATTTACAGGCTTACATTACGGACGATGTATGATTTATGGCCACCTGGGAAAGATTTTTGTTAATGAGTTGTTATTTTGTGATATTGTAGCATTTCGTCGGCGGAGATGCAAAACAAAGCTAAATCCATATGTGTCTAGCTGCAAAGTGGGACATCATTTTAAGTGCAAGGTATGGGATAACTCTACTATAATTTAAAACGCCTTGCAGGTGAAATTTTGAATACAAGCTGGCTGCGTTTTCAGCTTTAAATGCATTTTAAACGGCACAATATCCCATCTATGCATTGAATTGATGGTGGATATCTTATCTTGCTTCCATGCAGGAGATAGCCCATTTGCATCTCCACCTACAATTTGCATCCATTATACGTAAGTACATGCTTCTTTTGAACGAGATGATCTACTTGTACTTGGCTTCAAAATGCAGCCTTGAAATACTAAAATTTAATTTTTAGGTAATCTCCATAGCTGTTCCCTTCTCTTGTTGACCTACTGACATTCAGGATTTCAACAAATTCCCACCCTTGCAATAAAACTTGTTATAGGTAATTGATAATCAATAGCAAGGCTTATATAAATATGAATATTGTTGTTAATTAAGAAATCTAATACCACATGATGTACTAAAAACCTGTACTACATGAATGAAAATGAGCTTCATAAAGAGATAACTAATTAAAGGACAGCCGGATAAAAAATTTCAACAATAAAAATTAATAGAAGGTTCGCCAGTTTGAGTTTGGTTTTATTTAGGCTTTATTTTATCTACATACAGCAAACAGTTGACAGTCGATAAAATAACACGAAACTTTGTCCATGTTGTACATGCAACATTTACTTATTTGTAATGAAACTAATTTGAATCCTGCAACCTACAAATTGCACAGCGAGAATAATTAATATTATAATTAAGCTAGTACATGTATCTAAATGTATATATTTAAGTATAAATATATTTTAAAGTAGGCGTGTAAAATCAACGACAATGCACGGAGGAAGCCTTAAGGATATCTAGTATAAGTATAGACATCGAACATCACGAATCGCAATAGCAGCAGTGAAAAACTGGAATAATAAAAGTTTTAATTATCTACATCTACAACATACAATACTATAACTATATAATAAAAATTGTATCTACACATTTTAACCAATCAAAATTGATTTTGCTTACACTACACTCTTTTTAAAAGGAAAGTTTAATAATATTATTACTAAAACTGAGTCAGTAACCTACAATCTAAATAGGCTGCTGGTTGTGTGTAACAGGATGAGAATGTTCAGATGAGTGGTGGGGGAGGTTTGACATGTAATTATTAAACATCATCATGGGATAGGGTTCCAACATTTCAAATTTAGCCGCAGGTGCAGTAGGTTGATGAGTGGGTGTTTGCAATTGTACATACACCGGCCGAGGATTTGATTCATAAGAATGAACCGATTCAGCAGACTGTGTGACAATACCCCGAGGTACTGATATAGTGCTGCTGTCAGATCCTGAAGACTCGTCTTGATGGTGACTACCTTCAGCATCAACAGTTTCAACTTCAACGACAACGGACTCCAACGCCTGGGACATCCCCGCCAGAGACTGGGCGGGTTCATGTGGTAAAGAGGCGTAAAATGTATGGCATTCGGCAGGAAGAAGCAGCTTCAACTCTTGCAAGTCGCGGTACTTCTTGAAGTCCAACTTTATCCGGGAGGGATGCAGGGCAGGTGCTGTCACTTGTACAATTAAAGTTTTGGGTTTCCTGGGAAGGGGCTTCCAATCTTCGTCGAAATGAAGTTTAAAGAAGATTTGTCCATTTGGATCGTACTTCAAAGCTTGAATATCAGCTTCATGAGGATCTTTGGATTTTGACCCCGGTCGAATGGATTCGTAACGCTGGAAAATTTTACGTGTGTAGTCTCGGAAGAAAGTATGATCAACTTCTTTGGCATCATATCGTGAAGTCGGGTGTCGTCTGGCGGTTCGACAAATATCAATGTAAGTCTTCGGTGTGGTCACATTCACATCTTTTAGTTTTCTTTCTATGTCAGCATGGACACAATCGCATTCATTTTGCGCGTGCTCCTTGTCGATAAACTTTTGATATATGATCTTCCGCTTTTGCATAGCAAAATTTAACAGTGCATTGCTCATCACCGTGTTTCGATTCTGATATCCGCAGCCGTCGCTATAAATTACTATTGGTTTAATGTCATAGTTGAAAGTTTCCAAGTAGTCAATAATGCAGCTGACGAAAGAGGAAGCGACAAGGTCCCCTTGACTTTCATCCCACCAGTAGCAACGAACTTTGTCATTGCCTAAATTGTAAATAGTGAAGTTGTAAACATTCAGTTTGGCTTTAAAATAGATACTGCTTTGTAGAGGAAGGAAAGGAGCCTGCTTGACTGTTTGCAAATCAACAATAATCCCATGGTACAGTCCTTTCACAAATTGTTCTCGATCAAACTTTTTCTCTGCTACGGCACGTTCTTTCTTCATTTGATGAACTTTATAGATTTCCTCGTCAACTTGACCGGCCTTATAATTTTCGCAAAGTTCGCACGTTTCCTTTTTAGGAAAGAATACGGAAAGATTGAGTTCTTCAAAGACGGTCTTGAACCTAGTAATGGAAATAGCAGTTTTCCCCGACTTATTGCAGTAGTCTTGATAAATACGGTACAACTGGATTCTTGTTGTAATCATAGGTTCTAAAAATAATCTTGATGGTGATTTCTGACAGTAGTGTTTGGGCAGGAGGTGCAAAAACTGATGTGCAGTTGTGCTTGACTCCCCAATGGCAGACTCAACTTGAGTGATGTCAACTTTTTCAATTTTGTTCTTTTTGCACCAGTTATTAACCATGCGTCTGCCGAGACATAAGGTGGACATAAAAAATTCCTTGCAGACTCGGAGTAAGACTGTTCCATCTTCTGGAGATTTAAAATGGTAGAAAACAGTATCGTTGCGAGTAAATTCCCGATCCTTTGAACGTTTCTTGGGGGTTTGAATGTCTACCAAAGATCGAACATATACTTTACGTTGCTCCCAGTTCATTTCCAACCAAAAAGAATCAAACAACTTCCTTCGCACAACTTCCGGGAATTCAAAACACTGATACGACGATTTGCTAGATTTGTGCTTCTCACAGGGTGGACCCAGGAAACGACCCCGTCGAGGTTCAGCTCTTTCATACTTCTTGGCTTTGCTTTCTCCCGGAGTTTCTAGTACTTGAGGTGTTTCTTTTTTCCTCATACCCAAATAAGGAAGGCCTTTCATCCGCAATATTTTATTTCGCAGACATTTATCTTTGCTTTCAATGTTAATTTTCACAGCAGTAGGTAGTTCTGGTATAAACAAAGCCGGACTCACAGCCGGGGCTTTCTTTTTTGTTTTGAACCAGCCGTCCATCATCCGTCGTCCCACTGCAAATGTCGATAGAAAGAACAGTTTGCACACTCGATGCATGGTACCATCTTCGGCTTTAAGTGAATACACAGGAGCCTCTGTTCGATTTGATCCTTCCTTCATTTTTCTCTTTGTGGGCTTAACTTCGACGAGTGATCTTATCAAGATTTTTCTCTCATCCCAATTCATTTGCTTCCAGAAAGCATCAAAATACCTTTGACGAACTTCCTGTGAGATCTGATAGCATTGGAAATTAGACTTGTTGTTCTTGTGAATCTCGCAAGGAGGGCCTAGGGTTCGACCTTTTCTTGGAAGAGTGAGTACCATCTTGGGATTCCTGCCATACACAACTGTATCCGGGCACTCATTCTTTTGTCGACTCATGTAAGGAAGTCCTCTCATTCGTAACAATTTGTTCTGCTTACAATGATTCACTCCTCGCTTGCGTTTCAATACCCGGGCTTGAGATTCGGCGTGCCTGTAGTGAATCAAATTGTCAATACAATTTATTTTTCATTCATCCCTTCAAACATCTGGGATGGGAACAAACTGATGCTCATAATAACATTAAATCAAATACTATCGTTAGTTAACAATATTTACAGTTGTTTACAAGTATACATTTTCAGCCATACACTTAAGGATTTAAAAAAGGACTTACTCAGTCCCAGAAACTTGCTGTCCACCACTGGTAAAATATCCAATTATTGACGACTCAGACGTCGTGTCCATCACTTCATCGCACATCCGGGGTTCCGTGCTTCCTTCAGATGAAGATAGGATTGCTTCTTCCATCTTTCCGGCACATACTCTATCTTCCATTCTTCCATCAGATATTTTAAGTCCACCTGTGAACACATAGACAAATTCTACGTAACAAGCATATAATATAAAGTATTAGTAGCAATTGTGAGTGAACATACAACTTGCAAGTAAACAACCAACAACAACAACACAATATCAATAATATTGACCCAGTGCTTCAAAGGTCTTTTGACAAATTTGCTTTCATAGAAGAACCAGGAATAATTACAAATATGCCATTAAGAGGGAATTACCTTTTCGTTTAATTTTTAACGTCGGACACCGACATATAAATCAGAATGTAAAAGTCTAAAAGTATCCCCTTTTCAATACTTTCTTTTAGTAATATACAACAATTCTTGTGGTTTGCATTCAACTGATCTCTGATCTAATCTTATGATGAAGGAAAAAACAAGTACAAACAAGGAAAGTAATATGCAAACGCCAGGGACAAGATAATTTGACAAATTTCTATATTAATTTGTTGGTTTATTCTCCAGGAGTTTTGTTGAGTTTGAGGAATTCTGTCTAAATTTGATGTACTTAGTATTTACTTAATTAAATCAACAGACAAACAGGACAACGGATTATGGCCGACTGTTTGCTGCTGAAGATATTTTTGATGCTTGTTTTAAAGCCATAATTTCAAATATTACCGCAATTTCCTTGAGCTGGGACATACATATTGTGAAATAATCCCCGCGCTTCCAACTCTCGTCCGTAGATAGACCTACACACCACATTCTTAAAGCGT
>JAQGAK010004504.1:0-12093 GCA_034696945.1 Lipothrix lubbocki
CAAAAATTGATACAAAAATTGATACAAAAATTGATACAAAAATTGATACAAAAATTGATACAAACATTGATACAAACATTGATACAAAAATTGATACAAAATCTAATACAAAAATTAATACCAAAATTAATACAAAATAGGGATGATTTGGAAGGATTGAGATGGAAGTGACTTGATAATAAATGTAATTGCAGGTGCCCCACCTCACTACCGCAATCACCTTTTCAACAAAGACCGGCCTGGAGGTCTGAAGTCCTCGACAAACTATATCGGCGACTCCTGTACAAGTTTTGAGTACATGGGTGGGAACAGTAGTCACAATAATAGTAGTAGTAACCTGGTTAGTTCGAGACTTAAGGGCTCCCTGGAAGAGAATGATCCTCATCTGCAGCACCAACTCCCCGCCAATAAATCTCCGTCTCCGGCAGTCCTCACAGCCACAGGGAAGGAAATGCTGGAGAATCCAGCTGTAGTGGCGGGAAATAATAACCCAGCCCTTCATCATGACAATTCCTTAAGCTCTCTCTCTAGCAATCCTCAGGATCGGCATCACCACCATCATCATCATGGTAATTCCAGTGGTGGTGGTGGTGGTGGGGGCGGTGGGAATAAAAGCGGGAATGAAAACTCAAGTGCTCCTTCCACCGGGGAACGCAAGGACTCCTCGTCCCAGACTGACAAATCCTACGTCAATAAGGGCACGAGGATTTCGGATTTTGAGAAAGAGATTAAGAAACTTTTGGAACGGCAGCAACTCCCGCAAGTTGATGAGCTGGCGAGTGTTCAGAAGGTCTTATCTGTTATGGATAAGCTGAGGTAAGAATTTTGTTCATTTCATTTATTTTGCTAATTAATAATTAAATTTACTAAAAAAATCCTTAATTTTAATTCATTATAAGTCGCTTTCCACGTCTGCTTTTTCCATAAAGCAAAATAATTTAAATTATATTTTTTTTTAAATATTAAAATTATTATTTTTAGCCCTTCGTTTATCTCTCTACCATCATCATCTCTTCATATCATCGTCGGCGAAGGATCCCAAAGTACCAATTTCTATCCCTATTATATAACATAGAAATTGGTACTTTTTGATACTTCACCGACGATGCGTGTATATTTGTTTAAATTAGGGGGAAAGGTCCGCGGACTAACTTTCACAATTTAAAAAAGAATTAATCATTATTAATAATATTTTTTTTTAATTATTTGAATACTATGTTAATATTTTCAATTCAAATTTTAAGAAATTATTGTAATTTCAATACACAAATATACATTTTAAATTATAAAAAAATATTTTTATATTGATTCCTAATTATTTACGCCATTTTTAAGGTGATTTTGCTTTTTACGTTCAAATTTTCCAACTAAATTTGCTAAAACTATAATAATTTTATTTCAATACCTATAGAATTTGTCAAAAATATCTCAATGTTCTTGTGTGTAAAGTTACAACTTTTATTTGATTATTATTATGATTTTTCGTGAACTTCGTTTACAAAATTATTTGAGACCTTCGTTTAAAAAAAAATTATTTGTGATCCTCGTTAAGTTACGTTGTCATAATTGTTTTTTTTATTAATTTGTGTTTTTATTTGTTTTTTTGTTTTATCCAAATTCCCCAACCTTCCCCAACTCATCTATTGGCACTTCATCCCTTAAATACTACTGACCGCGGCTGAACTGACCTCAATTGACCTCAATGACAAATGCCTGCTCAAACAAAAATAATTAATAATAATAATAATAATAATTTATTACCACAATCCTTAAAAATCTTCTTTTAAAAAAAAACTGACAAAAAATAATTTGTGGACATGGCGGTGAACCGAAAAAATAATAATAATTGCAAAAACGAAATAATATTTTAAAAAAATTAATTTAATTAAATGACAAAATAATACAAAAAAAAATTTAAAATGTGGATCAAATTTTAAAAAAAATCAAAATGTGGATCAAATTTTAAAAAAAACAAATCAAAATGTTGATCAAATTTCAAAAAAAAAAAAATCCGATGAAATAATTTTTTATAAATAACTAAAAATTAATAATACAAAATTAATTGGGGGAAATCATCAGATCTGGAGCTCCGTCAACTTCCGCTGCTGCCATTGCAGCTGCTTCAAGTTTAAACGCTCATAGTAGTAGTAATAATAATAATAATTCCTCTGGGGGGAGGCAACAACAACAATTACACCAACAACAACAACAAGGATTATTAACATCAACGGGTGGAGGAGGAGGAGGCGGTGGGATTGGGGAAATAAATCAAATCGGTCTCGCTGCTTTACAACAAAAAGCGCTGAAACAGCAAGAGGCTCTGGAAAGAACAACTTTCGGTTTCCGCTTTCCTCTCCATATGAGTCCACTCCTTCCTCGGGTTAATTACGCTGACAAACTTAAGAGACCGAGGCAAGAGTTTTAGAAATAATTTAAATCAACAATTTTTTTAACAAATTTTTTTCTAAAATTATTAGAGGAAAAAAGGCGGGAAAAATTGCCTGTAAATAATACAAAATATAAATTTTTAATGCATTTTTATTAAATTGTAAAAAAAAAAAATATTTAGCCAAGCCAACTTTTTTGGGATTTGAAGTAGTTTATTGTATTAACTTGAAAGCAGCGCTGCTCTTCTTCTTCTTCATCTTCTACTTCTTCTACTAGTGGATTCCTATAACCTAACAACAATTAACCCTTTTTGAATTTTAATTGAAATTAAAATTAATATTTTTTTAAAATTAATTCATTAATTTTCTTCACATTATTTTGCATGTAATTTTTTTTTGTCTGTATTTTTTTTGTTAGCTTTTTGTTAGTTTTTTTTAATTTGCTTATGTAATAATATCGTTTATATTTTTTGCCGTTGATTTTTTATTGGATGGAATTTTAAATCGAGCAATAATTTTGTTTTGTATTTTATGTATTTTGTCAACCATATGAATTACTAAATGTACTTGATGAATGTATTGAAGTGGCTTTGAATCTACATTTGTTGTAATTTAATTATTTTGATATTGTGAAGTTTTGCTTTTTGCATGCTATTCCGCATTTAAAAATAAAAATAGTTGTTTTTTTAGGATTGTATTTTTTATTGGGCTGATTTATTTCTTCGTAAATGTTTTTTTACTGGAATTTATAAAAAAACTTGATTTACTCAAAGCAGGAAAGAAGCCAAGGATTCAGAGTACGAGAATGTGGAGTCGGAGGAAGAAGATGCGGATCCGGTGCAGAAGGAAGAGGAGGAAATCCGACAGTTTGAAGAGGAGGAGAAGAGATTAATGGAAAAAAGTATGTATATCATGTTATTATATGGAAAATAGATTTAGTGAGTAGAAATTTAATGGATATTTTTTTAAAGTAATTATTCTAGAGTCAAATTAGTTATTATAAATTTAAATTAATTATTTTAGAGCAAATTCATCAAATTTGAAATGGAATTGAATTGTTTTTTTAAGTATAGTAATAATTATTCAACATCAATAAAAGAAATGCTAATTTTTCATTTATAAATACCTCTTACATATACGTTATTTCCAGCAGACGAGCAAAGTCAGTCGGAATGGAGCGATGAGGATGAGAGTGAGGATGATCGGCAAGTGGATGTGGACCAGGAATCCACAGGCTATGCGACGGATGATCCTGCCTTGGAGAATATTTCCATCACTAATGAAAACGGACTTACGGATGCGGAAGGTATTTATTTTTGTATCAATTTTTGTATTAATTTTTGTACTAATTTTTGTGTCAATTTTTGTATTTATTTGTGTATTGATTTGTGTATTTGTTTGTGTATCAATTTTTGTATCAATTTTTGTATTAATTTTTGTACTAATTTTTGTATCAATTTTTGTATTAATTTTTTGTATCAATTTTTTGTATCAATTTTTGTATCAATTTTTATATCAATTTTTGTATTAATTTTTGTATTAATTTAATTTTGTTCTATTTTTAGGTGCATTAAGTGACGTGAACTCTGTGTTTAATGGTGACGATGACGTGAGTATATCCTCTCGAGCTTCTTCCCGTCTCTTTGACTCCGACGCCCTCCTCAGTGTCGACTCCCTCAACACAATGTTTGAAGACTCGGAGTATGAATTCTCCGACACTCATCTCTCCAACTTAAGGAACATGTCCGAGTCCATTGCCCGGAGTTTTGGCCAACCTCAGACTTCTGATTCGGACTAAATAAGAATAAAAATATCCGGAGAAGAAGAATACGAAGAAACTTTTAAAACCTTGATACAACATTTACTTACCACTGATAAAAATATTCTCAAAATATGAAAAAACTCTCAGACCCATCATCAGACATATTAATACTGAAGCAGCAACAAGAAAGGAAGAAAAAGAAAGAGGGAAGACTTTTTTGATAGACAAACTTGTAGTTTGTATTTTGTAAAAAAAAATAATTATAAATCATAATAATTATTGTTAAAATTTACATTAATAATTACAAAACTACAAATATTACCACTAAAAACACTTGAATCATTATTATAGAGATAATGACTTTACATTAATAATAATTATTATTAAATTGTTATTTATAATTAATTATTATTATTATTAATATTATCATTCAAACGCTATACTAATTGCCTGTATATATTTACCAGAATAACTTGTAAAAATACAGGACTTGTACTATTAATTATTACTAATAATAATATCACCAATATAATATTATCATTATTATTATTGTATACTCTGTATAAAAAATACTGAATTAATTAATTAACACAATGACAAGGAACACGGACGTTTTTAATCCTAAAAAAATAATTTAAGCAAAAATAATTTAAAAATAATAATAATTATTATTATTATTAAATATTAACCAACTGCCAAAGAACGGATGCAATTGTGTAGAGAATCTCGACAATCTTAAACTATTATTTGTAAATTAATTTTTTTCTAAATTAAAATACTTATTATTATTATTAATAATAATATTGATTATATGAAGCTTTAGAATAATAATAATAATAATATTGTAAAAATAAAAAATAATGTAAAAACCAACCAATGAAGCTGAAATTTATGAAAATGTACGGGTTTTTTCTGAACGAACTATAAATATAAATATTACGGAGTGTTTTAAAAGAGGAATCGAATTTCATGGAAAAAAATAGGAAAATTAATTTTAATATTTGCAATAAGCCACCGATTTTTACTTCATTTTAATAAATTGTTAAAGTAATAATAATAATAATAACAAATTATGCAGCTGCTGCACTTTTTAAAATAGAAAAAAATAATGAATATAATTAAATTTAAATAAATATTTACTTACTTACATATTGTAACAACTAACAACAACAAGAACTAAAATATTGTATGGTGGCTTTTTTAACCAGCTATATAATTATTAATTAATAATCTGCACTCACTCGATTCAACAGCTAAAAGAAAAATGAATATGTTTTGAGCGACGAAATTATTATTATTATTATTAAAGATAAAAATCACTATTATATAAGCTAATGTATATTATATGCGATATTTAATTAATTTTACATGTAAATGAGTTTATGAAATTTGAAAAAATTATTTTTTTCAACAAGTCTCTCTTGATCTTTTGTGTGCTTTTCTTTTGGTGGAAATAATGTATTTAAGCATTAATTTTTTTGAAATGGATATTTCCTGGAATTCTTTAAAAATTATTGTTGTGTTTAATCATGGCAGCTGAAATTATTAGGATTCTTAAAAATAATTTAAATATAATTAGTATATTTAAATTAATTTGAAAAAAGCAATAAGATCGTGTCTTGATTTTATAAATTTTCTTTAATAATTAATCAAATAATATTTTCTGGGGGATATGAAATTAATAATTATTAAATTTATTCAATGAATTCTAAAATTAATTAATAATAATCCTAATTTTATAACCAAAGGATTTTGTCAACCATGTTGAAATATTGTCATAATACTTATATATGTATGCTTTGTATGTTTTGTACTTGTTCTTAAACCTGAATCTGTAATAATTATTATAGGTAAATAATACTGTTGTGTGCTGTTATTTTAAAGCGGAAAAAATAATTTAATGGGGATTCCTTTGCTAATTTAACCTTAGTGTAATTTATATAATTATTAATACTTACTTATTATTATACGCAATTTATTTTCTTCGTCCGTCATTTGTTTCTGTACAATTTAATCATAATAATGATTTAATAGTTAATAATTTAATAAGAAGAAGCGCTCTTTTATGTATAGAAAAATAATTTTTGGAAATTAATAATTATTTAATTAATATCGAATAATTATTATTATTTTTAAAAAACTACCGCTTATAGTATTAGAATCTCGCATTTTTTGTCCTCGTCGTGTAACTTTTTCTTATTGTAATGATAATTATTATTAATTGAATAATTATTCCTCTTTTGCTTATTATAGCCTGCTGTTTTGTACCGTTTTCCTAAAAATTGAATTATTAAAAGCGTTTTTTTTGTTGTTGTGTCAATATTCTTTCTTTTTTGTAGGCTTTTATAATGTTTTTGCTCTTGTTGTTTGTTGACTTGATTTAATTTAAATTTGATGTAATTTAATATTATTAATAATTATTATTGATAATAATTTTTTAAAAATTAAGCTGCAATCATTACAATTTCCGTGATTCATGGGTTTTCGTAATGAACTTATAAACACTTTTGTGTGTGTAATTTTATTTCTTTTTATTCTATTATTATTATTATGAAATTTATACATTATGTGTATAAACATATTTTTGTGTGTAATTTTTTTGCGGCGTACAATTTAAATTTAATGTATTTAAAAATAATAATATTAATAATCATAATTTTGAAATTCCCTTATTAAATGTATTTGGTTTCGTCATCATCCGATTTATTGTGAGAGACTAAATAAAAAGCCATTTTCGTTTCGTCAACAATAAAAAATTGTGTGTGTATGTGTAACGTTTTAATTTATTGATATTTGAATATTGCGGTGGTCATGCGATAGAACTGATAGAACTTGAGGTAATATACATTATTAAAATTCAATCCAGTTTGTCAACCAGAAGCTCGGTTTGTTGCCAGAGAGACTCCGCCAGGGCGTCCGTGAGTTCGCTTTCGCCGTTCGGCCATCTGTCGAGGAATCGGTAGAATTTCCCGGATTCGTTTCTCAGTGACGTTGAGAGGGCACAGTGTAAAATCGTTTCACAGCCCTGGTTAATTTTCAAAAATTAATACAAAAATTACTACAAAAATTAATACAAAAATTAATACAAAAATTAATACAAAAATTAATACAAAAATTAATACAAAATTATTTAAAAAAACAAACGATGAAATCTGCAGTAATTAAAAGTGCCTAGAAAGGGGAATTTAAATTTTAAATTGTCCATCCGGAAGCATTGCTTACCCGAATTTCTCAAAGGAATTTTTTAATTTCCTGAGCTAATAATGACTACTGCAGCTGCACATATTATGCCTTTGAGGATGCTCAGTGTTGAATGCGCTGATGATGTTGAAATGATGGTGATGAAAGCCAGAATAAGTAAAATGAAAAGTTGAGTTTGGCATGGCCAAAGGCACAATACATATGGGGGGAGAGTTCCTTTGAGAAATGCTTTTGATTTTTGGCATGAATCAAATAAGCAAAAGGAACTTGGAAATAAGTTTCACATTCTTTGTGTACCGTAACCGTAGGTAGTAATAGAAGGATGTATGTATTTTTGGGTTTAATTCCTTTTAGCTGTATCCTCAATATATGTGTTTTCGACTTTCGATTCCAGTCCTTGCGTTGTTTAAGATACTGCTTTTATTTTTAATGTCTGGGCATTGTTGGGCGGCGAGGAGCAAGAAAGTCATTGTGCAATGGAGAATGCAATAAACAAATGAATTTTGAGATAAAAGGAGAGCCGGGATTCAAAGGAGGAGGAGGGGATATGGAGATTTTCGGTGTTACGGACAGGTTGATAACTTTTCTTATGCAGGATTCTCACTTTTAAACGGTATATTGGCCTATAAGAACGTACCTCTATATATGTGCAAATACAATCTTGTTACAAAACTTCTTTGGTGCTTATCTCAAAATCACAATTAAAGAACAATTTTTATTATTTATATTATTCACAATACCCATATTAATTATTTAATATATAAAAGAATTTCAGAAAATCGAAATAGAAAATACTGTTTAACATAAGGAGCTATATGCATAATGATCAATTAAAAATATGTTTTAATTGTTTAAAAAAAATGTTGAATGTATCTATGATCGGTATGTATATATCTACACAACACTAATTTATACTGACACGAAATTTTTTAATTGGAATCGGCCGGTAATTTTCGAAGAAAAACTGTACAGTGTCCTCGGTTTCGCTCAAGTTGAGCAACTTTTTGCATAACTCCAAAGCTTCAGGACTAATTCCAGGACTGGCAATAACCAATCTATCCTTCCAACGCTTAGCCAGCTCCCTATTCCAAAAGAACGTTTTCGTACGAAGAAAAAATATTAGCACGTCGAAAAGTCGACTTGCTTCTTGGAAATTTTCTAACCTTGACAAAATTTCCACCTGATACAATCGGACCTTCATCCCCACGTTGCTCTCTTCGAGATTGAATTCTCTGACAAATGTCGCCACATGTGAAAGGATCTCTGCCAACGTGGTTAACAGATGGAATCGGTCATCATTTTGCTCATTAATTAATTGAATTATTTTTGGCATGGCGGCTGCAGTCTTGGCTACATTAAGAATAAATTCAGCCTGGGAAGTTCGACCGGATAATAATAACTCTGCGTATTTAAGGGATACAAATCCTAAAATATGCTCGCATTCCTGCAGCGCCTCCAGATATTTTGAATTCGTTACAAGACTTTCGACAGACTTGCTCCAGATATCCCACTCATTCAATTCCCAGGCTTCAGCTTGATTTCTGGACGAATCTTGTTGGCACAATTCTAGAAGAGTCTTGCAAAATTCGTGCATTTCCTGGCGATATTCGTCGTTAAAGCTTAGTTTGCGTTTTTTGGGAGGTGGATCAACTGAAGTTTTTGGCTTTCCACTGGTCAGACAATTATTTGCTTCCAAATGCATCTGCTCAGCTTTTGATTTCGATGGACATCCAGATGCTTCCGATCTTGACTCATCTGCAGTGTCTGATTGACCCGCTGATTCCACGATAATTTCTAGTCCTTTAAATTCTTTTATAATTTTCGAATCACTTATTGACTCTTCAGTAATTATTGGGTCATCTGATTCCGCAACTATTCTTGATCCACCTGATTCGTCGACTATTTTTGGACCACCTGATTCTCCAGCAATTCTTGATCCCAGTGATTCATTAACAACGTTTGGTACACTCGATTCATCAATAACAAGCGATTCTACTGCAGACTCTCCTGTCGAAATCTCCAACGGTAAATTTCTCAGTTTATTAATTTGACTAATGTGACTGTTGACATACCGAGAAAGGTCATCGTCCTGAGCGCTTCGCAAAGTGGCTTTTGAAATAATGTGGCTGAGAATAACAAGAGCTCCGTCGTAATCTTTCTGAATGAATTTAAAAATTGCCCGAATGTATTGGGAATTAAGAACCTCGGCATGTCCATTTCCAAGCAAGCGTTGTTGATGATGAATGACTTCTTCGAGGACCTCCAAGTAATCCTCATGCACTTGTGGTATTAACAATTTGTTCGGAAGCTCTTCTTTTTGTGAAATTTTGGTCTGAGTCTGAATTACCGAAACTACTTTCATCAAAATCTTTTGGGCTTCCTGAATTTGGCGGGATTCTTGCAAAAGCAGAATTTGTCGTCGTCGGATGTCCCAGTATTTCTTCAGCTCTTCCTCAGGAGAGAGGTTCTTGACACAATCTTCGTAAACTTTAAGGACTTGTGGGTAAAGCGAAGTATTTTTATAACGGAGCATCTTATCAATCTCCCTCAACATTTCTTCCTCGTCTCGCCATGGCTGAGATAAATATTTTGAATTGATGTAACTCCAGTAGGTCTCAGCAGCTTTTTGATTTTCACCAATTGTTTCGTATAATTTGATCATCTTCAGGTAGCAAGCCTTGAATTTATTATCATTGTATTTATACAAGTTTCTTAATTCCTTCAGAACTTGCAGTACATCAGGAATGTGATTTCCATTGATCTCCAGAATTTTAACATTCATCTCGTACATCTCAATGACACTCAAACATTGCACAAACCCTCTGCTTTCGCATATTTTCAAAGACGCCAGTATTTCTAACATAGCTGCGAAATCCAACTGACGGACATGTTCATCCTGGATCAGATCAATTTCCTTGACGTATTTCCCTACCAATCGAACTATGTTTGGGAATATATATTGAATCTGCACGAAGGTAGATCTGTTAGCCATGATGTCCACACATTTGGAAACCAGCGAGATTTCTTCTGAGAGCAAGGATTCTTCGGTATTTTTAAAATTCGGAAGCAGGCCCACTACCTTTTTGAAGATTGAATAAACTTGAAAACTTTGCTCGTCCGATATGTCCACGCAGTTCAAAATGTCTATGAGTTCCAGAAGATGTTGCTCCACAGTCAACTCTGGTGCTAAAGCGCTACAGGTGCGTTGGTCATTGCCAGAAACTTTGGTCCGATAAGGATTAGCCCCTTTTCTTTTCCGCTCTTTAGTGATTTCAGTTTCAGTATTTACAACGGCGACCGCCTGATCGTTCTTCTCTGATTTCGGTTCATCCGTTTCCGATTGAGTGCTTTTACGCAGCTTTAATTTCAAAGCTGTCCACATTTTTTCAAATTTTTCGCGGGCTTCTAAAACATTTAAATTTGTTTTTATTTAATTAATTCCTTTATTTAATTTCCGAATTTTAATATCCAATTGGTTTTTATTTAATTAATTCCTTTATTTAATTTCCGAATTTTAATTTCCAATTTGTTTTTATTTAATTAATTCCTTTATTTAATTTCCAAATTTTTCCTTGAACAGGTTTTTAAAAAAAATTAATTTGTTTTTATTTTGTTTTTTAATAAATAAATTGTATTTATTCAAATAATTATTTTTTATTCTTGTAAATAAATTATTAAGGATTTTAACTGTGTACTTGTGTATGTGGGGAAAAGGACTAAACCGTACACTGGCAAAAACATTATTTTATCTTTAACAAGACGCAATATACGAGCTTATTGCGTCATCCTAAGAGCCTATAGCATATATGTTGTATGTGTATGTAATTATACCGTGTTTAGATTTAAGCAACCTCCCTCCCAACCTAATAGAAAAGATCAAATGAATAAAGCCTACCGCAACAATAAATAACATTACGCTTTCTATTGCACTTAAAATGCATTTGCACAGCCTAAGCTATATGATGTAAAGAAGAATTTTGATCATCACGAAAAGTTCAACGGTTGCATTCCCAGAAATGATTCTGACGCTTCCCGTGACCCTGATGTGCGTTTTTTGCTGCAATTTTTGTCGAAGGCCATGCCATGAATATTGCGAGGGTAGCAAAATATTGTCCAACAAAAATGCTCTGATGCTCACATTTATTAATGTCAAGAACGCAAAGGGTAACATTTAGAGTTAGAAATATATTCATTATTATATTATGCTTCTCCCGTCCCCTAAACATTTTCGTCTTTCGTATCTTTTGTACAAATATCAAATTACATTTAAAAAAAATTATAAACACACTTATCCAGCAACTTCTGCATTCGTATTACATACACATTGTTGTATTTCTACATTTGTTGTCAGATTTAAATGGGTAATTCACTTGTCGTTTAATATTATACTATATTGTTTACAAATTGATAAATCCAGCTCTTTAATGGCAGTGAATATTACTAAGACCTACAATCTGCACAGTGCTTTATTACAATTTATTCCGGTTATTTCTAGCATACATGATACATAGCCTATTTGTAATGCCTACGCATCCTGATATTTAAGACGACGGTCTAGAAATTACAGTATTAAACATTACTTTATTACTGTATTGTTTGAAATATTTAAATGCCTATTTCCATAAAACATTTATTAGCATTATGAGGAAGTGCACATATAGTAATCATTAGGGCTGGGAAATCGCGAAAAACACGATAAAATTAAAAATTCATAATAGAGTATTCCCAGCTGGGTAAATTGTT
>JAQGAK010004505.1:0-12091 GCA_034696945.1 Lipothrix lubbocki
AAATAATAATAAAAAAATAATAATAATAAATAATAATAAAAAAAAAATAATAATAAATAATAATAAAAAAATAATAATAATAAATAATAATATTATTCTTGTAGAACGGTTACAAAGAAGCCCAAGTATATAAAAAAGTTGAAGATATTGCTTCAGAGATCGGCTACATCTATAGAATTCAGCAGGACTATTTGGACGCCATGAATAAGCCCGAACGCCTTGCGGAACAAATACGTTACGGCGAACCTTCTTGGATTCTTGCATTGGCTATGGAAAATTGCAGTGATGACGTGCGGAAGAATTTGCTGGTAACGGTTCCAACATTTGTCTGAAATCATGCTTCTTATTTTTAAAAAAACATTCTAGAAAGGAGCATATAATATTTTAGTTTAAATTTAATTGTAGGAAAACTATGGCCAGAGAAATGACACCAGTGTATCCAAAGTTCAAGAGTTATTTTCCAATTTGAATCTTAAGAAGGAGTTCGTCCACCAAAAAGAATCATGCATTGCAATGGTTTCAGCTAAGATCAAAGGGCTGGATGATGATAAACTTGGTGAATATTTTACGCGTTTAAGCAATATTCTGCTATAAACCAGACTATGCTTTTCTTTTTTAATATAAGTGCATATGTATATAGGATATTTAATATTTTATGTAAACCATATGGTTAAAGTATCACAACATTGTCGAATCCTTCCTTAAGGTTAGCATTACGCCAAGGAATAATAAATCAAAACAAAAATGTGTAATTATTATCTAAACAGCAGGAACATAATAAAATGATATTTTATTGCACATTTCATGCTCGTTATTTTGCGCATCTTCAAATAATTGTACTTTACATTTAATAACATTCAAATACATTTGTCTTGTTTTTGTTCGCATACATTGGGTCCTTTTATAGCCTGCTCTCTCTTTAAAAGCCTGAAAGTTTGTCCCTACAATTTATTTACTGCTCGCATTTTAACATACTAACTAAATCATTAAATGAAAACGTAAAAGTTGATTATCTGTTTTGTGGGGGCAATTTTCCTTGTTACATTTACCTTAAAATTTCAAAAATATTGCCTCAACTTGTACGTGATTCTGTAAATTGCATATAATTGCATATAATTACTGTAACCATTTAAATAAAAAATAATTATCTAAAAAATAGCACATTGGGCTTCGGCTTGTCAAGTAGAAAAACGTGTAGACACACGGCTCTTTTACAGTTTAATTTTTACAGAGAAGTTTTACTACAAATCCCCTAAAAATTCATAAATGGTTGGAGGAGAAGCAAAAAATAAAAAACATAACGTTTATATATCTGGACCATAACCTTCTTGTTACATACACTGTTTTTGCTAAACTGCCACTTCCGAGAGTAATGTCATGTGTACAATACTATACATACTATATGTAATTACGTGTATCATCGTTCACAAGATGTTAAGAAATTTAAGGAACAATAATCTTGGAACACGTCAGACTGAAAATTATGAACCACATATGTATTTTCCATTTTGCAAAATTATTGAAGACTTTGTAGGCAGTAAACATCTGGAATGTTTTCGGGTGTATTCTCTGATCATTTGTAATAAAGTTTGAATAAGTTGACGACCACAACAGTTTGAAATACAGGCTTGAAAGAGCAAACCAAAGTACAGATACTTGATACAGTTTGAGTTAACGTATTTTGTAGGAATTAATTTTTTAACAAGTTATCTGAAATTACAAATTCAATTTTGTAATATAATCTAATGTTTTGATTGAAACTTTTTTTTATTTACGAAACTATTTAGCCCATAATAACTACATAAATATTGAATAAATTATTTTAACATTACCTTATTATTATTCTCTGTATTATCTGTAATCAATTGAGGCGAATATTACCGAACTATTACTTACTGCTTTTGAATATCATTTGAAGTAGGCAAAGTTTATTATTGAATTATAACGGTTTTTTTAATTTCTTAATAAAAATCCCAATGAAATACATGCAATTCTAGAAAACCGCAATGGCTTTTTGGATGTTAACCAACAAAATACCTAAAGTGTACCGACGAGAATTTCCCTTTGCCAAATGGCCCAAGGTTCAATTATCCTACGCTCTGTCGGGCAATGGTAAAATAAATATAAATAAATAAATTGTATGATTGATAATAATAAGTTGCAATTTATTACATTTGGAAGTATGTATACATTGTGCAATAACTACAAAATTAAATTTGTTTAATTCTTTTCTAGGAAGCACTAGAACTCATATGATCGTTACAAACGACGAATGGAGCCAATTTCATAAAATGTACCCCGAGATAATAGAACGATTAACTAGCGTCCCTGAATTGTCTTCATTTATTGATGTCAATAATTGGATAACAGTCGTTTGCAAGCATAATGTTCAACCTGGGGAGTGCTTCGAGTAACAAAATTTAAACAATCAGTGAACCGCGCATTTCAAATTTATAATTTGGCATGCATGCATATATTAATTTGGAATTAACATTTTTGTCACAGAGCGCAGCAAATTATACTGGCAAACCGGATTTTATCTGGGACGGAAAAAGTCAATGCCAATCAGAGTAATCTTGTGTATGCTGTAGCTTGGTGTAGTGAATTGGTAAGAAATAAATGAATTTACAGTTGAGAATAAATAGAAAAAGTTTTTGTAGAGGAATATCAAAATATCTTTACTTCTACAGATAAAGTATGTACTTATATCAAAATAATATTTTTTAAACAAAGTTTGTAGCTTGGTGTAGTGAATTGGTGGGAAAATAAATTGAAAAAGTTTTTGCAGAGAAATATTCTTTAAAAAAAAGATTTTGCAGAGAAATATTCTTTTAAAAAAAAGTTTTTGAAAATTTCAGGCTGCCAGTAACTGCCGTCTAATGGATGAAATAGTATTTGAGGATGAGAATATCAACCTGCAGGAGATCTGCTGGCATAAGCAAAATAATCACGGTTTGGCGGCCATTTGCGACGCCATTTTACTTTTCAGCTCGGGTTCCGTCCTTTTAAAGGATTGTTGCAAGGAATTTGATTTCTACCCTCGGCTGCTGAATGTCCGATTTACAACGAATCATTACGCGCTCTACGGAAGGCATTTAGCTCTTCAGCGGAGGCAGAATTTACAGACGTGGGTTTCTGATGGTTTGTTCACAAGATGGACGACATACCTAATAACTACATATACATACTATTTTACTACAGAATATTGATTTTCATTTCAGACAAGATTAAATAAATTTTCTTGATTTCAGCTTTAACATGCAAGTTCATAAGAAATTAATCAAATACCTGGAAGGCATGGGATCATTTTACTGTCCGGTGGCAATTGCTATGATATTGGTATGTAATGTTCAAATTTAATAATGAAGAATTGTACAATAATTTATTTATAATTGTTAATATTTTATTATTATAAAAAATATTAATATAAATTTCTTGGGGAGATATTAACGGAAACATTTTTAATTGAGATTAGACACCGAATTTGTTTAATTATTATAGAATGGCTACACAAACCCCAGAGTGTTCAAGCAAGCAGAAGATATTGCTACAAACATTGGCTACGCTAATAGAATTAGGGGAAATTGTTTGAACTTGGTCGAACAAGCTGACAACGCTGTGAAACAAATTCGTTCCGGCGAACTATCTTGGATATTTGCGTTTGCTATGGAAAATTGTAATGCTGATCAGCGCAAGATTTTGATGGTAAATTCTGAACTTGATGGTAGAGCTGAAATAATTACAGCAGTAACGTCGTAAATTGTTTTGAAAATCAAATATTATTGTATTCCACTCACATTTAATTAAAAACTGAAAACGAGAAATTGATTAAGACTTTTTTTTTAATAATTATTTTTATTATAGGAATGCTACGGCCAATCAACCAACGAAAGTATTCAAAAAGTTCAGGAAATATTTTCGCAATTGAATCTCAAAGGCGAGTTTGCTAATCTCAAGGAATCCACCTCTGAAATTATTGCAGAGCAGATTAATGAGCTGGACGATGATAAACTTGGAGAATATTTTACGACTTTAGGACATTTTCTACTGTAATAATCTTCTTTTTTTTAAATTTTAGCAGAAATACAAGACATAGACAATAAAATAATTGTTAATTAGTAAATAATTTATTGCTAATTAGATTATTACCTTGAATAATAATACTTTAATTAATTTAGGATATTCATGCAATTTGTCACATTTTTATTACCATTCACAAGTTCAATTATATGCCATGCAACCTCGTTGGCAAGTTTAGACTTGAGTTAGCGAATGATCAACCAAGCACTCGTGGCTGATCAAACTGTGGGTTAATCCATATCTTTTTCGTGTTACAACTTGATTTTGACCTGTTGTTGTTTTTATATTCATGATGTTACCGTTATCACACACACTACAATATTATTTTACGCATGACCCTTGAAACATCTCAAAAAGTAATGTTAAGTGACTATTGTCATTATCCATTGCAAACAAATATGAACTTCACACTTATCTATACACAGATAACGTGTACTGTATGGAATAATTAATTCCTAATCAGTGATAATCTTCCATAATGACGAAATTGAATATTTTCATCACGCAGACGTTATGACATTTATTCGGTATATATAACGAGCATTGCAAGCCGAAAGGGAAATACTGATTACATCGATTATCATAGAGATCGAGTTTTTGACTAAAAAGATTTTGGTTTAAAATGAGAAAATACCTGCTATTTTACGTTCTTTTTCTGATAACTATATCATCAGGTAATTTTATTCAAATGGAATTTTTGGTTAAATTGTTTTTAATTGCGTAATTAAAACTAATTGCTTTCTTAATTCCAGCCATTCCCTTCACAAGCAATGTTCGAAATGTTGGAGTAAATATTGTCGGGGGAAATGAAACCAAGCCACACGAGTATCCATTTATCGTTGATGTTATGAGAACTATAGGTAAAATTACGTTTCTAATTTCTTCTAAATTAATTATTATGCAATATTTTAAAATATTATTTATTTTATTATTATCATTTATTTTATTATTATTATTTTATTATTATTATTATATATTTTATTATTTTTTTTTAATTTCAGGAACCCCAAGCAGCCATTACTGTGCAGGCGCAATTCTGAGCGAAGAATGGATCATTACGACAGTAAATTGTGCCTACTCCCCAGAAAAGGAAATTGTAGCAGGGGACCATAATAATAAGCAAGTGGAAGGGACGGAGCAACGACGGAAAGTTGTTCAAAGGATCCTACACCCTGATTTTGGGGTAAGTGATGGTGCAAATGACATTGCGGTGATGAAAATCTCCCCGCCCTTGGAGTTTAATTCATTTGTCCAGCCTGCAGACTTGGCACAAGAGGGCTACGTCGTTTCTGGTGAGGTCATTGTTGCTGGTTGGGGCGCACTCAGTGGATGGGATGGTGGCCGACCCGCCACATTACATCATGTTGTTGTTTCCTTTGTGGACGATGGCGCCTGTCAAAAAGCCTTTGCGGGAGAACCGGTTGAGATTCTCGATACGCATATCTGCGCCGGACATCCTGATGGCGGTAGGGGCATTTGCCACGATGACTCTGGTGATCCATTGATTCATAATGGGAAATTAGTCGGACTTGCCTCCTTTGGTTATGGCTGCGAGGATGGCTTGTACCCTGACGTTTACACGGAGATCTCTAAATACACTGAATGGATTGAAAATGCTATTCGAACAAATTAATATTATTATACAATAATTTTTTATTATAGTAAATAGTAATGTCGGTAGTTATAAATAACAAATATGTACAGTAAATAAATAAGAAATAAATAAGAAAAGACATTACTCATTTGCGACTGACTGGAAGTTCGAGTTTTATAGTGTGCAATGCATTTCATCAACAATTAATTTATTATACAGATTTTTTTTACAGACGATTTTTTTCAACTTTATTTCTAGCACAGGTTGCCTTGTTTAGCTGTTTGGCACATATTTTAAATGAAGGCATATAAAAATAACAATGTGTGCTATCGGTATTAACTATCAGACAAATAAATTTTTTCGCCAATCTGCATTTCTGCATATATCCACTTTTCTATTGGAGACAAGATCACCTTGAAATACAGTGCATCCATAAGTGATGAATTTTTCTTTAGGACTTAAAAAATCGACGTCAACCCAATAGACAAGTGGAATTTAACTAAAAAAAATTACAGTCATAAGCTCGAGGCGTGCCTAAATTTAAGAACTGGATTTTCTTATGTGTGAAATATACATAGGAGCCTACTGGAAATTGGCCAAAATCCCAAAGAAAATTCATAGCATTGGAGCAGTGGAAATCGACTGGACTTGTTGACAAATTCAGTGAGTCCACAAGACCAGCACCAGATATGGAATTAACACTGGGTCTTGTATCCTTTGCATTATGCATCTTTGGTTTGATCGGATATTCAAAGATTTTAAAATGGAAAAATAAATCCGGAGCAAAAATACCCGGTAACTTAACATTCTTATTTCTATATATAGAAATAAGATATAGTTCTTCTGTGTGGGTATTGTGGATGTGACAATAATCTAAAATGTTATTTATGAATTATTTTCTTTTACAAATTAGCAACAATATGAATAAACATGTATGGCTGAAGGTACAAAATTAATTGATATTATATGTATTTTATTTTAATTAGGTCCGAATTTCTTGGAGGTACTTTTAAATTTCCATAAATTCGGGACGACAGAATATCACAATTTGTTGACGAAATGGAACAAACAGTATGGAGATGTTTACCAGTACTCAATTTTCGGACAACCGTAAGTGACCAAATTTTTCAAACCACACACAGTATAGGCTTTATTAAATAATTGTGATAAGGATTAAAAATAATTAAACCAACTCAATAATTGTTTTGCATTTCCTACAGTTTCCTAGTCACCAACACCCCAGAGACAATTAAAGCTTGTTTAAATGACATGGATCGAAATGACTATCCTCCCCTTACGCTTTTTGAGGAATACACTGGTGGAAAATATGGTATAAAAATTCAACTTTTCCTTCTTCAATGGATTTGGATGAAGATGCAAATTGAGAGATGCCGAATTTATCATGATTTAAAAAATTTATTAAGTCTTAATAGTATCAAATGGTTTTTTTAAATGTTTGTATTTGTTTATAAAAAAAATTTGCAGGACTCACTGGATCGAAAGGAAAGGATTGGCAGGAGCAACGTACCCTTGTTGTTCACAGTCTAAAACGCTTCGGGCCTCGATCTTCATCAATTTGCACGATAACCGAAGACATCAATAGTTTGGTTTCGACTTTAAAAAGTTATATGTCAAAGCCTGTTGACTTTGAAAAAGCTTTCCAGCTGCCGATTGTAAATATGATTTGGAGGCTGACATCATCGGTGACGTTGACAGAAGACCAAGCACCATTGTTGAAAAAATTTATAAAGTATTCTATTAATTTCATAGATTAATTATACATATTGTATACTCAACCACAAATGAATACATAGTTAGATATACATACTGTGATAATTGTACTTAAAATCATTACATTGTGTCTCTTATATTATTTGTGTCTGTAGGTTATTTGGAGTAAATCTGAATAGCAAACTCTTAATGGTGCTTGGTCCCTTCCTGCCGATTTTCAACTGGGAACCAGATTTTGTGAAAGAATATCGGAAGACGATCGAGGAATTTTGGAAGATTGTTAATCAAAACATAATTGCCGAGCGTGTCAACGTTCATGATGACCACGAACAACCCAAAGATTATGTTGACACCTACTTGACCAAGATGAAGGACTCGTCGCGATCATTGGGAACAAGTTTTGAAGGGGATACTGGAAGTTAGATAAACAAATATATATATTTTTATTTAAATTTGGTTGAGTAATTGATTTATTAAGCAAACCAAGAATAAATCAATAATTTTAATAAATTAATATGAATTAAATGTTTGTATTAATTAATCACACAAATAAATTATATGTAAATTTTCATTAAACAGTTTGTGTTGAATTGATACATTATATTTTGTTTTACAGTAAACAACCTTAGAGGAAGTTTAATGGACGTAAATCTTGCCGGAGCACCAACGCTGTATCACATGTTTCAGTATGTAATTTTGCAGTTGGTGGTCCACCAAGATATTCAGAATCGAGTTCGACAAGAAGTGGAATTGGTGTTTGGGACTGACGGGGATCCTACGCCGGAAGATAGAAAAAGGTATTAAGACCCTGGAATTAAAACATATATTGCTGCCAAAACAAAGGCTCAGATCGGGGCGAAGCGTTGATTTTTTAAATTTACATTTCAGATTACCTTATGTTGTGGCTTGTATCTGGGAAATCATGCGAGAATTCACTGCTGGTGACGCTGTATTCCATTTAGCTTCGAAGGATTCAACTTTTCAAGGGTATCTCATACCTTCCGGAACCATTGTGCTCGGCAATATTTGGAGTTCTAATCACAACGAAGAAATATGGCCGGACCCTTTCACAATCAAACCTGAGAGGTTCTTAAATGAAAGCGGAACAGATTTAGTAAATACTGAAAAAGTTGTAACTTTCAGTGGCGGAAAACGAAAATGCCCTGGCGAAACCATTTCAAGAGATATTCTGTTCTTGTTAATTTGCAAGTTGGTGCAACAATTCGAAATTTTGCCACATCCAGATCATCCGATTGTCAATACTGAGGCTTTTGCCGGTTTTTTCCTTGAAGTCCTGAATTTTAGAGCTTTGTTTGTTAATAGACAAGCAAACAGAAATTAGTAGTTGAATTTTCCCCGGTGTGTAGATAAGCTGCGGTAAAGTATCTAAATTTTGAAAAATCTTTATTGTTTGTTAGCCATCTAATAAACTGCTGCAGAACATTTGAATGTCGTTTGTATGCACATTTTGTTATGTTATGGTCCCGAGCAGAATTTTCCTCCCTTCAAGCGTCCTTAATATAGAGATGGCGTCTATTTTATATAGAGATACTTTTCGGCCTAGTGCGCCATGTGGTTTTTTGCATCTTATGTTGTACTATTTTCCGGATACGTGTACACACGTACTATTTTAGCAAAGTCGGCTTAATAGCAGCATCAATTCTTAAATTTTGTCTACAAATGTACAGCCGTTTATGATTTTGGCAATTATTTCACAGTAATATGCAAAAATGCAGTCCATGGCTACATAAATTATAATAATTATTATTTTCCCAAATAAAAATATTGCGAATCCAGAATTTCATCACAACAATCTCTCATGTTTCCTTCTTTTTTAATTAAATTACACGTGAGCGTAAACAAAATTGTGACGTAAACAAATCGTAGGGTTTTAATAATCATGATGATTGTTCCGAAATTTAATTTCTGTTGCCAATTTAAAATGTGTGCTAATATTCTTCTTGTTTTAGGAAATAACACCAGCGTATCGCGGGTATCGAAAAACTAATGAAATGAAATTTATATACAATATGTATAGCGTAAACCACTAATGTAGCTTAAACGTATATATATGTATTACATACATAGTTTTAGAATAATTAGGCAGATTTTAAAAATTTACTTTATTGGCTGAAAAAAGTATCCCAATTTTAGACTCATTGGTCACAAACTCACAACAAGCAAGTAGTCAAAAGCAACACGTGCGCTGGAACAATTTACTCGATATTGTACTAAACTTTTTTATTCGACTCCACCTGGCTGTGATTCTGGGTTGAGAATCATTTATATTTTATAATGAATATGAAAATGGGTATTTTGGGATAATTTGAAGTATTGAATGATTAACAACATTAAATTGACATAATGACAGTCGAGTTTTAACGATCGAATGGTCCTTAATTTTCATTTTCTCTTTCGTTTTATCCTCTTATTGCTATCATATTAACGGTCAACCTAATTTATTCTTATTGTATATTACAACATAACATGTTACTGCATCTTTTCATACCGATATTGTCCTTGCACTCTTAAACGTCATAGATGGTAATATTCATAAATAGTGTTGGGAATTTTTCCCAGTTTTTTATCATTAAATTTTGCAAAACCTTGTTTTCAATTTCGTAAATTTTGCAGTTTTTTTGTTTTACATTTCGTATTGTGGTGTTACATACATGTAAGTTGGGATTTTGTTTCGAAAATAGTTATTTCTCGATAAAGCAGTTCAATGCTGGTAATAAATTGGTACTTAGCAGCTTAAAATGTCTAAAAATGAAGACTGCTGCTTGAAATCATTCATATTCCCGAAGTATTCACTTGTTATATTGTAGTTCTCATTTAAGGATTTTGGATACTTTTACCAACGTTAATACATATTTTGAATAGCATCGTTCGTTGTTCTGTTTTGTTTGAATTCCTGGGGAAAACGAGTTTGAAATTTTAATTTATCACTTTAATACTTTTAAATTTGAGAAAGTCAAAAATACAAATTTTGTCAAACATATTTCTAGAATTTATTGTATAAGTACTGTAAAGATTTATCTTTACTTAATTTCCGTCGATATGGAAACACAGCGACCAGTGCCGCATATTACATAATCTCAACTAAACAATATCTTGTTACTCTTGACTCCGCCAATGATTCCTAGTAATCATCTCCATCCTATCAATTTATGGAAGCAGCTTTAACGCTGCAAGCTGAAATATTGTAAAATCACTCCTTAACTTACTCTTGAAGAATAAACTTGTCTTTGTTTTGGAGTCAAACATATATTTATATTACACATTTATTATTGTTACTTACTACTACTACTTACTACTATTTATTATATATTTATTTACGTTAATTATTCGCATTCTCCACTGAATAGTGTGGAGGGATGCGATTTATACTATAATTTAACCCTACGAAGCGAAGAAACTATTAGTAGAGCCGCCCTTAAATAGTTCTTCATAGTACATAATATAAAATATTTCACTCAAAATTCCTAAAATTGTCTCAAATGCTTCAACATTTTTGAAGATACAGTGGTGAGCAACAAACTTGGCTAACAAAATACGGAAATTTTGTTTAAAAAAACTCATTTTCCACAGTTTTTCGCCTTTTCGCTACTTTTTTCTCCATTTCGCAATTTTTTTCCCATTTCGCAGATTTCGTATTTTTCCAAACTTCGTAAATTTTTTTTTTTTAGTTTTCAAATGTACAAGTGTTGGGGATCGTATTTCTAGGGGAATAGTCTAGCGGCAATTTTTAATTATTTCGCGTTTTTCGCAAATTCCTAAGCCTATTCATAAACATTTAGGTCTACTGTGCACATTTTTCCTTGATGACATAAAACAATATCGTTTTAACTGAAAGTCCACTCGACAATATGAATCAAGACTTCGGGAACATTGAACGTTTGGGTAATCATTTTGTGTAGCGTGTAGTCTGGATACTAAAAATATTTACATGCATAAAATGCGATTACATGTATAGTAATTTTAGTTAACAATATGGTGGAATGTTGTGTGTAATCAATGAATGTGGATAAAAACACTTTAAATAACATTTATTTGGAGTCGATTGTACCTAATTTTACTGTCGTTGTTTATCTTTGTAAAGTGTGTTTTCACAATAAATAATATATACCGAATACATTTAAAATGCGTAACTATCTGACCGAATCTCCGAGATATTTTTGCCGAACGTACATAGCGTATTGACAATTTGCAAATACCGCAGCACTTCCTATTTTAAAAAATTTGTCTTGCTGAATCAAAAAACCACTAACCGTATACGCAACCTGCATGATATAACGTACTAAGGCTGTCAACATTTCGCATTTTTCACAAACTATTTTTCGCGCTTTTGCTTATCAACTTTTGCACTTTTCGCGTTTAAAAAAATCATTTTTCGCAATATTCGCTTTTTTAAGAATGATTTTTCGCACTATTCGCTTTTTTAGGAATAATTTTGCGCACCATTTGGCCTTTAAAAATCATTTTTCGTACTAATTCACTTAACGAAGAATAATTTTTCGTACTAATTCACTTAACGAAGAATAATTGTTCGCACAACAAGATTTTTCCTACGATTATATTAATAAATCATGTTCTGCATTATTGGACTAATATTGTTTAACAAAAGTATAATACATTTACCTTTTCAAAATTTACGAAAAATCTATCTAAACTTTATATGATTTT
>JAQGAK010004506.1:0-12090 GCA_034696945.1 Lipothrix lubbocki
TCGTTGAGGAAGCAAAGTTGACAACAGCTGATGTTGATGAAGTTATTATGGTGGGAGGCTCGTCTAGAATTCCAAAAATGCAAGAATTAGTAATGAAACTATTTCATGATAAAAAGCTGAATAAGACAATCAATGCGGATGAAGCTGTGGCCTGCGGTGCGGCAATTCAAGCTGCTTTAATGACGACTGCTTATCCTGATCTAAAGATAATTTTCCCTGACATTAAAATATGTGACGACGTTTCTCCGACAGTCGACACTAAACATTTGGAAGTTAAGCCGTTGGTAGCCCAAGTTTTGAAAGACGCCTGGAAAAAAGCAGTGGAGATTAGATCAAAATTCCATCAGAATATGGTTACTTTAAAAATACACGACGACTCAGAATACGAATGTTGGGAAGAAAAGATGACACAATTTATGTCGCTAATAAACCTAAATGAAAATCCAGCTGGTGTTTCTATGCTTTTACAGTTCATTGCAAGCCAGTTATTTATAAAAGATTGTGATGTTTCTTTAGAAATTGCCTGGAAAGCGGTTCATTACGTGAGTGTAACATTGATTGTATCTTTGTACATAAATCTATATTTTAACGTTATTATTTATTTTTTAACGTAATGATGACTGAAACAAAAACTCATGACTGAAGTACAACTTCAGCAGTGGTATCTGCAAAATCCAGAAATTTTCATCCAATTTACAAAGCTAACAACAATTAAAAAAATTAGGATAATCGGAATGATTTTACGCTTTCGCTGATAATGACTAATTTGGATCCATAATGCTCTAGATTTGAGACAAGTCATAAGCTAAAGTTGGATTAGGGATATTTTAAATATCGATCTTGATTTTCAATGACAAATTATGAAATTCAATTCCCATGCGTCAACAAGCTTTTATTCAAATAAGAAATTTTTGTACGTTATCTGTCAATCCTGATTAGTTCTTTAATTCAATTGAATCTACCGTATTTTAAAGTATTCTACTTACAAAATTGGAATTATTCTCCCTTGTACAAGGTTATCAGAGGATACGTATTTTATGTGTAATCGCTAATCAAGCATTTTTTTTATTTTTCTAAAGATATTTAAATTTACTATGACTGCCTCAAAAAGATTTTAGTGCTGCACGGTTTATTTGTGCGAACAATTGGGATTTTTGCTATCAAATTTGGAAATTTTTTTTCTAAATTTTTACTTTTTGTCCTTACATAATTAAATTTATAAAAGCTGTTTATACTTACATATTGACGATAATTTAATAATTTCAACACTAATTAACTTTGCCTATCAAGAATTTTCCAAAACGATCGTCCAAATTACGGTTAATTATTGTTTGCTGTATACTTTCAAGTCATCTCTAATGTTATTTACTCCAAATTTTTAGTTTTAAACCGGAAAGTTTGATATTTACTATATAACACATTAAGAAACAGAGCTCTTCGGTAATATAAACTTGATTCTACTAAAGCTATTTAAGAGAAATATTAATTTCACATATGTAAATATAGATATACCTAGTGTTGGCAATCTGAAAATACCAAGGCATTTTGGGCATCTCGCCTGCCCCAAATGCCACGGCATTTCGGGCATTTTCAATTGAGTCCAAAATGAGGGCATAATGGCACTTTGGACATTGGCATTTTCAAAGAGAAAATCGGGCAAAATTTTGGGCATTTTCAAGATTTCTGGCAAATTTTTGGAATATTTTGAATATTTTTGAAAGTTTCTGAATATATTTGCGACAAATATTCTACGTATTTAGAATTTTATTTAAATTATTATTTCTAAGTGTTATCAATTTATTGACGCTAGTTTGTCTTTTGTACCATTTTATTTGTTCGTGGAATTGTTTGAAACAATTAGGAAAATGCCCAAAATGCCCGGATTTCTGCCCGAATTCCCTGTTTTCGGCCTGAGAATTGGGCATTTTCAATTTTCTGTCATGGGCAGATTGTAGGGCATGTGCCCAGTGAGCAGGGCATTTTCAGCAGGGCGGCCAGAAACACGAGGGCATTTTCATTTTGCCAACACTAACACTAGACACCCTTATGTAGGATTTAAATATTTTTCTATAAATGAAAATATTTTTTCAATTATGTCATTTTTGGCTTCATTTTTATGATCGACACAACTATAAATGTCACAAATTGTTGAGGAAAATAAAAAAAATTAAGTTGCGTAATTTATCCATTTGAAATAATTGGTTTGTACGTGGATCTTTCATCATGACAAGCTATTTATTCAAAACGCGAGCTTTCGGTAACAAACAGTTTACCATCGTCAGGCGAAGGAGCGAGTGAGGATTGAAAACATTTTTCGTAGCATGAATTTTTAAAAATATAAGCTAGTTTTTGATTCTCACTTTGCAACTTACTAATTATTAATAATATTTGCACACCAAATGCAATTTTTATGTATAACTTTAAACATTTCCATCCACGGAATTCTAATTTATCCATTTGAAATAATTGTATAAATAAGTTGTGTAAAACCGAACGTAAAAAAAATTAGAAATTAAAGCGTCAAAAATAAACGTGATATTTAATTATTTAATTATTATTGAATAAGCAAAAACAGCAAATATCTAAATCACAGATATTAAAAACAAATCTTGTCTTAAATCCAAGAAAAATAAGCCTATCCAAATATACTCGTTCCCTTACCCGCTCAATCTTATTTTTATTAAAACTCTACGTGAAGGGAAAGAAGATGAAAATTTTTTTCCAGCAATTTCTATTTCAGCAAATAGAAATTGAAAATAAGGACATTATTTTACTTCCGCTGCATAGATAGTCTGCCTGATAATAATTTGTTTACATATCTGTATTATAGCGCTTTACTTTCAATTGATTTCCAGCTTACACGCAAAACTCCTGGTAATTGTGAGAGATTCCTGGAACATCGTGGGATTGAACTTTTTCTTAATAGCCGTAATGCTTTTCCCAACAACTGGAATTTAAAACGTGATAGCATGTGTAGGTTGCGATTAAGAATGAGTAGAATTACATTGTTGTTATTATTTATTTAGTGTTCAATAAGAAACTAAAGCAAGCAGCAAAGCAAATGCCTATTTGTTTTGTTTGCTAATGATCTGCAAAGGAATGCCTATATGAATGTATATAAATAAATACTTTTCAAAATATTAATTTATTCGGTTGCAGGGTCCCTTATACACGTAGCAAATCGCGAACACTTGAGACCGCAACTGATGAAACCGGAGCTCATCAACGTATTTTATAAATTTTTGGATTCAACTAAAGGCGACAATTGGGTGTGTACAATATAATTTTTTTCATTTATTCGCTTCTCGTGCTTATAAGGTTTGCAGTCAACACTTTTAAATGCAATTTTGCACATTTGGTTCCTGCCCTTTAAATTATTTTTTAAAGCGACACTTATGTCCCAGAATATTTCTTTTCTCCAATGGTCTCCGAACTTTCTAGCTTAACTTTATGAGTATTATTATACGTTACAGGACAGTTACAAAGCCACAAGATTTCTAACTCTTATACTTTCGGACGGTGAGGCCGCGTGGACGATCGAATCCCCACGGAGAACTGACGTTTTGAGAGGAATTCGGCGGATTGTTAAACGCTGGGGGGACCTTTCTTTTATTGTTAACTACAGGTTTGTGAAAATGCTTGTTTTCTCTGCTGTTTCTATCACATTCTTTATTAAAAGTATTTTCTAATTAACATTTTTGTGAAAAATAAAGAACTGGTTTTAACTTCTACGTTTCTCTCTTTACAGGTCATTGCAAATAATGTTTAAATTGTTAAATGCCACTCACACTACAGAATGTCAGCTTTACGCAGCTTTGGCTCTTAAGATCTCTACGAAAGTCTACCGTAAATAAAATCTACTTTAATAATATTAGCGTTGTATGTATGTAATCATTAGCATGATATGGCTGGATGTAATTTTCATCACTTGCTATTCTTTGCAGTAGTAATTAAAATATTGCAGAAAATATGAGCATTTAATTTTGAATTATGGATATAGCAAGGATGATATATTTTTATCCAAACTCTATTTACAAATGGTTTTAAAATTGTTTTTTCTGTCCTTTCCTCTGATTTTACTGAAGCCATGAAAGTATTCGTGTCGTTAAGAATTAAAATCCTTACAAAATAATTGTGTAATATAACCTGGATGCGAACAAAATCATTGGAAAACAGAGATACTTATAAGATTTTGCTGTACTCCTATTCAGAATAATAATATTAGTGTCAAGCATAGAGTGGTTAGTACCGTAATTAGATATGACAATAATAATAGAGTAATTGCCGTTGCATTTATTAATTATTATAGCTGAAATCCAAGTGCCTTTGCTGGTGAAGGCGGGTGGCTTGGATATCTTAACGAAATTTAAATGCAAAGATGAAGATGTTCAGAAGTTTGTCAATACGACGTTGAAGCAGTGCAATGAGTATCTATCACTTAATAAAATTCCTAAATAAGTCAAATCGTCCCGTCAGCAGTAGCTTCTAATCAACATTAGAAAATTCCTTCCACAACCATAGTACTTTCAAGTTTTTTATATTTAGTATTTAACTGTTGTATTATATAAAGAAAACGCTTTACATCGGCAATGTGTAAAGCGACAAAATTCACCTGTTGTAAAGGAGTTGACATCAGTGTACGACGATGAATTCCCCGACCAAAATATAAAAATGTATTACTTTTTTTTAGAATGACCATATTCATTCTATGTAACTTTTGTTATTATTTATGTCATTATCGATTGTCACATATTTATAAAATGTAAATTATTAAGTAATAAAAAATGTTAAGAAATCACGATAATGATCATCACGAACCGTGACGAAGAAATAAAATATAAAGTTTTATTGATCTTTTCTAAAAAATGCAATTGTCAAAACAGTCATAGCAATCTCTTGTGACGCTACTGCGTCAATTTGGCAAGACTTGGTCCGTGGTCGATTACACTTACTCGAATATTATAATTAAAAACAAGCGGCTTTCCTTGATTTTTCCATACATACATATGTACATACATATTTCACTCGATCTGAATGGTTTCACAGCAAAAATTATTCGTGTGGGATAGGCAAAAACCACTGAAAATTACCGTAAGAAAATGCAAATTATTAGTAAATTATCATTATCATGAAATTATTTACAAAATGGAAGGTAATTATCAGTTTTGTCGACATCTCTATGTCATCCCCTTCAAGAAATTAATTTTTATATGTTCGAAATTTTTTAGAACATATTTTCTACCTTCTTCTATAAAAAACACCGATTTTATTTACAACAATAAAACACATTTTCATTTATTTGTAATTTGCATTTCGTTAAAATTTTCCCAAACGGCTACGGTTAAAGACTATCGACGAAATTGAAAAGGAAGTAGCCGAGGTATGTAATTGAAGCTATTTTTGTGGTCAATTGACGGGGAAACAATGGCAAGTATTTATACGGGCATTATAAGGCTATTGCCGGGTATTGTCACCGGGACGCAATTTACTGAGGAATCGCTTGAACGAATTTCGAGTTGTTGTATATGTTTTAAAGGTATTGAATGTAATTGGAGCTATCGCTATTTCTTCAGTTTTTGAAATTTCGACATACTTCATGAAATATTTTGGAGAATGTTTGATTTTCATGCTTGTTTTAGATTTACTTCGGAAACACACTACAAAATGTCTTGATATTGGATCTAAATGATTGCTAATACTCGCAAAAACTGTCCGTAATTTTATTGTGTTGTTGAAATTTGCAATACTTCCTGAAATATTCCAGGGTATGAGTGAGTTTATTGCATTTTCCGGTTTAATCCTTGGTGCAGTACTGACGTATGAAGTATAACTTAACGATAAATCACGACGTTAATATTGACGTTATTTTATTTCGTTGTCTAGAGTAAAAGACAATCTTGACGGTGAAGAATTTGATTTAATTTCACTTGCTGCAAATATTTCCTCTGAACAAGTACGAAATTCTTCAGGGGGACGAAGTAGCTCCAAGTTTGGAATGTCTAATTTTTTCAGTAATAAATTTTTCATTCTAGTTTCCCTGTCGCTGTTATAATTTTTGCATGTAAATAAATACAATGTTACCATATAAGAAATTATAGCACTTATGTTTTGATAATAAATTTAAAATAAATTATTTTTATTTTTAAACATAGCACGGCGGAGGATCAATAAACAGTTTAGTAGCTCAAAATCTTTCATACACACATGTTAAGCATAAAGTATACATATAGGCAGGGTTACCTTTGCTTATTTCACAACTATCACCGGAATTCTGATTAAATTCTTATCTCCTTTTAACACAACCTTGGGAATTTGAATATCATTTATTATTTATAGAGCTGCGATTACAACTACTCCCGCATTGACGTCCAAACCCAGATACAGGTACGTTAGGATAATCAATTATAAAGTGTAATACATAGCAGCGGAGATTTTAAACACTATAGGGAGTTGCCTACTTTACTGATCGTGAGTTCCTCCAACATATATGTGAAAACTACTGCGTGCTGAATTATTTTACAGGTAACAAAACTCAATTTCTAGTAAAATTATGTTAAAAATTAGGCCTAAAATTTTAGGGCTGATGCATATAGCTGGCACTCAATTTACCGGTTTTTAGCTCCGTTTTATGTATTGTTAGAAATTAAGTTATTGTTATTCGTATTTAAATATGGATATTATGCCACGAATAACTACGTACAATGTCCAATAACATTTGCTCTCTGGGTCTAAGTCATCCTCCCACTATTGTTCTGAGTAATTCAAAACTTTTTTTCAGAAAATTGTATGGCAAAATCTAGAAATATTTTTAGTTTTTAGGCCGGACGTGTATAAAAAAATACGAACGATTTTCCAGTAAATTTTATTATTCTTTCTTTAAATTAAATTTGTTTAAACCTAAAGTTTAGATTTTAATAATTACTGCGCGTAAAACGGATTCCATGTAAATTTAATACTTGCATTTGTATAGAATTCTATGCAGATATTACAATATAGCTTATATGTATTATAATTTAACCGATCGTTGTGAAATTTAAAGCGCTAAGGTTATGAGAACTGGTAAATATGATCCTTATGGTTGAGCCAAAAGAGCACAAATTGAAATCCATTCATCATATCTACAACTTGACCTGTAGAGTGAGAGAACTGGAGATCCGGCAATAAAACATTTCATAGTTCTGTAGGTGAAAAATATCAAACAATAGGTTCTGTATGGAAGTTGGCGATTACGTGAGTCAATATCAAAATCATACCTGACAGCTTAGGGACAAAATCCATATGTGGTAAATGTAATTACATAATCAAATTTTACGCTACTGCATATCGCTACTGCGTTTCAACTTTTGCTTTTCGTATCTAATCACAAAGTCAAACTTTTGTTAAGTTTGCCTCAAGTAGGCGATTCCAGAAACCCCATGTATGTATGTACGCAATAACGAAATAAAAGTACAGTTCATATTGCAATATAGGGGTAAACAATTTGGAAACACGGGTGTATTATTATTACATTTTTTGCTGAAAAAGCAGAAAAAGTTGCGTCTAATTTATATTCAATTAGTAAATAATTAGTAAATAATATGTAATTTGAGACAATCCCAGAGGTAGTTTTTAAATCTTGCTGTTCCATTCATCTTATCGTTAGACCACCAAATCAAAGGCTGGCACAACCTTCGTGTTGGATCTTTTTTCATTGTCAGTTTTTATTTTTCTCTATAAGCAATTTTTGATTGGAAGATAAAGTGTGCAGTGATATCGCAACGACCCGATTAAAAATCGTTGGTTCAAAGCCACGACAATAACTCCATCACTGGTAATAGAGTACTTTAAACATAAGTACTTCACAACAAGTACAGCAGTACTTCACAACGATCGGGCAGACCTTATTGTCAACCATCATAATAGTGACTCTCAAAGCAAATTTGATGTAAAAGTAAGGAAACAAGTTTTTCAAAAATTGGCTGGATCTAAAAAAAGCATAATATTTATCTTTAAAAATTAGAAGGACTAATAATAAAAAAAACCATATGCTTAAAATTTATTGGTCAACCTCCTGTAAGAATTATTTACGTACATATGTGTAGACATGAGCGACTTAGCAATCGGGATTGACCTGGGCACAACCTACTGCTGCATGGCGGTGTACCGTGATGGTGATGTTGAAATAATTCCGAATGAAGTAGACAAAAATACGACACCGTCCTACGTTCACATTGACAAAGATAGTTTTGTTACCGCTGGGCCAACTGCCAAAGGACTTGCCCTCCAGGATCCTACGACAGCAGTTTACGATGTGAAGCGGCTGATAGGCCGGCGTTTCAACGATCCGCTTGTACAGAAGGACATGAAAGTTTGGCCGTTCAAAGTGATTGAGGACGAGGACACTCACTTTCCGAGGATTCGTCTACATGAAAACTCTTACGTACCGGAAGAAATTTCAGCCCAGGTGTTGGAATACCTGAAAAAATGTGCGGAACAGTATCTAGGCTGTTCGGTCAAGCAAGCAGTAATAACCGTGCCAGCGTATTTTACTGAACAACAACGTCACGCAACCAAGCTTGCTGGTTCCATGGCTGGGCTCAAAGTGCTGAAGTTGTTGCATGAACCAACAGCTGCGGCAGTAACTTATTGTTATAAAAACAAGTCATTTGAAACAGAGAAAACGATCCTTGTCTTTGATTTAGGCGGCGGAACTTTTGACGTCGTTGTAATGACGATTAAGAATCGCAAGATCCAAATAAAAGCAATAGGCGGGGATAGCCACTTGGGGGGACAAGACATTGACAGGACCTTAGTCGATTATTGCTTGAAGGAGTTTAAGACGACGAACGGAATTGATTTATGCTCTGTTGGGCCTGGAAGGGACGAAATAAAAATTGCCAAGGATTTAAGAAGGTTGAAACACCAATGCGAAAAAATAAAGACGCAGCTGTCGAGTGCAAAACGCTGCGTAATTTCTTTAGATAATGTACATGGCGACATAAATTTAGTTGTTCACATGACTCGGGAAAAATTTGAAAACTTGAACGACTTTCTGTTTAAGCAGTGCGTTAATACAGTCAAAGCGGTCGTTGAAGAAGCAAAATTGTCCCCGGCGGATATTGATGAAGTCATTATGGTAGGCGGTTCGTCAAGAATTCCAAAGCTACAAGAGTTAGTGATGGGGTTATTTCCCGGTAAGACGCTTAACAGGACCATTAAGGCGGATGAAGCTGTGGCCTGCGGATCGGCAATTCAGGCTGCTTTAATGACGACTGATTGCCCTGCTCTAAAGAATATTTTCCCTGACATCAAAATATGTGACGAAGTTTCTCCGACTGTCGACACTAAACAACTGGAAGTTAAGTTGTTGGTAGCCCAAACTTTGAAAGACGCCTGGAAAAAAGCAGAGGAGATCAGATCGAAATTCCATCAGAAAATGTTAACTTTGAAAAGACATGACGGCTCAGAATACGAATGTTGGGAAGAACAGATGACACAATTTATGTCGCTAATAAACCTACATGAAAATCCAGCTGCTATTTCTATGCTTTTACAGCTTATTGCTAACCAGTTGCTTAAAAAGGATTATAATGATTCTTTAGAAATTGCCTGGGAAACGGTTCATTACGTGAGTTTGACATTGATTTTATCATTGTACTTCTAGCTAAGATAATTTATTTTTGCACGCAATGATGAATGAAACACAACCACAAGTACAACTTGAGCAGCGGTACTTGCAAGATCTAGAGATTTTCATTGAATATACGATGCCAACAACAATTAAAAAAATAATGGCAAGAGGAATGATATGCCGCTGATAATAATTATTTTAGATCCACATTAATTTATTAGATTTGAGACAAATCATAACCTAAAGTTGGATTAGGAATACTTTACATATCTGCCATGATTTCCAATAACAAATTATGAAATACAATTATTTTATCCCATCTACAAGCTTTTATACAAAAACAATTTCTTCCAATTATCTGTAAATCTCGATTGGTTCTTTAATTCAATTGAATCTACCGTATTTTAAAGTATTCTAGTTGCGATCCTGAGATTATTTTCACTCGTAGAAGTTAATCAGAGGATACGTATATTTATGTGTAATCGCTAATCAAGCATGTTAATTATTTTTTACAGATATTTAAATTTACTATGGCTGCCTCAAAAAGGTTATACTGTTGCACGGGTTATAACTTGTGACTTTTGCTATCAAATTTTGCAATTTGTTTTTAATTTTTACTTTTTGCCCCTACATAATTTATTTTATACAAAACTGTTGTTATGAATTCATACATATTGACGAGAATTTATTATTTTTAACAATAATTAACTATGCCTATAGGGAATTTCTCAGAATGGTCGTCCAAATTACGGTTAATTATGGTTTGCTGTATACGTTTCAAGTCATATCAGGAATCTCCAATGTTATTCACTCTGAATTTTTAGTTTTAAACCGGAAAAGTCGATATTTACTATAAAACATTGACGAACAGAGAAACAGAGCTACGCAATGGCAAATTCGGTAATAATGACCTGACTACTAAAGCTATTTTAGAGAAATTTTAATTTCACCTATGTAAATACAGATACCCATTTGTAAGATTTAGGTACTAGAATATTTTTCCAGAAATGAAAATATTTTTTCAATTATTTTATTCTTGACTGCATTTTCATGATAGACACATAAACAACTCCAAATGGTACAAATTGTTGAGGAAAATAAAAAATTAAGTTGTGTAAAACAAATCGTGCAATAATTAGAATTCGTCAAAATTTAACGTTTGTGATATGTATTTATTGAATAAGGATGAAAAGCATGTAGTGAAATTACTGATATTTAAAACAATTCTTGTCTCAAATCCGAGAAAAATAAACCCATCGAAAGGGTACTCGTTGCCTCTTTCGCTCAACCATATTTTTATTAAAATTCTACGTGAATGAAAAGAAGAGTACATTTGTTGTCCCGTTATTTGTATTTTAGCAAATAAAAATTTAAAATAGGGATATTATTTTGCTTCCGCTGCATAGCTGGTCTGCTTGATAATAATTTGTTTAAATTTCGTATTATAGCGCTTTACTTCCAATTGATTTCCAGCTTACATACAAAACACCTGGCAATTGTGAGAGATTTCTGGAACATCGTGGGATTGAACTTTTCCTAAATAGCCTTAATGCTTTTCCCAACAACTGGAATTTAAAATGGCGTAGCATGTGTAGGTTGCAATTAAAAATGAGTAGAATTAAATTATTGTTATTATTTATTTAGTGTTCAATAAGAAACTAAAGCAAGCAGCAAAGCAAATTGCATATTTGTTTTGTTTGCTAATGATCTGCAAAGGAATGCCTTTTGAATGTATATAAATAAATACTTTTCAAAATATTCATTTATTCGGTTGCAGATTCACTTATACACGTAGCAGAACGCGAACACTTGAGACCGCAACTTATGAAATCTGAGCTCATTAACGTATTTTATAATTTTTTGGATTCAACCGAAGACGACAATCTGGTGCGTACAATATAATTATGTATTTTCTTTATTCACTTCTCGTGCTTATAAGGTTTGCAGTCAACACTTTTAATTGCAATTTTGCACATTTGGTTCCTGCCCTTTAAATTATTTTTTAAAGCGACACTTATGTCCAAGAATATTTCTTTTCCCCAATGGTCTCCGACCTTTCTAGGTTAACTTTATGAGTATTATTATACCATACAGGACAGTTACAGAGCCACAAGGTTTCTAACTCTTATACTTTTGGACGGTGAGGCCGCGTGGACGATCGAATCCCCACGGAGACCTGACGTTTTGAGAGGAATTCGGCGGAGTGTTAAACGCTGGGGTGACAGTTCTTTAAAATTTACCTACAGGTTTATGCAAATAATTGTTTTCTGTGCTGTTTCTATCACATATTTTAATAAAAGTATTTTGTAATTACTATTTTTTTGAAAAATAAAGAATTGGTTTTAACTTCTACATTTCTCTCGTTACAGCTCATTGCAAATCTTTTTGAAATTGTTAAATGCCACTCACACTACAGAATGTCAGCTTTTCGCAGCTTTGGCTCTTAAGAACTCTACGAAAGTCTCCCGTAAGTAAAATCT
>JAQGAK010004507.1:0-12088 GCA_034696945.1 Lipothrix lubbocki
ATGAAAATCGGCCAAATAGTTTTGCCTGAACTTCAAAACCGTGAAAACCCTCTTTTGAGAACTTTTGGTTCTCCCAAATAAATACGTGGGCTGTGTTTAAAAATTAATTTCGTAAGTAAACGGTCTACTTGGATGCCAACTATACGTTTTTGGCATTTTTGAGGAGCTAACAAAATTTTGGGTTCTGGACTTTCAGCATAAGTCTGAAATTACTGATCCTTATTAACAATAAGTATTAGGAGTGATGAATTTTATTATTTATTTGTTTAAAAATTTTAACATTTTACTTCCCAAGGGGAAGGGGCAATTGCCCCTGTTGCCCCCCCCCCTTGGCTACCCGCTTGTTAAAAGATATGGTGAATAGTGGACAGTATGTTAAAAGATATGGTGGACAGTAAACAGTATGTTAAAAGACACTGAATTCATTCAATTTGCACTGTATGATATGAAATATGATTTTCCTTTTGCCGTGCCCCCCAGAGGATCTAATTCCATTATTTTAGGGCATAATTTCCTTACCAAATTCAGAGCAGTATTGGATTATGGGGCAGACCGTTTTCGTCTTTGTCCAAGTTATATGTATAGGTTTTTGTCGGATACTGATATCTCAGAGTCCAAGGAAAGCTTTCTTAACTCGAGTAATAACTCGGTTGAAAGTGAGTCCGGATTCGGAGGTCACATGGTGTCTGCAATTGCACCTAAAATTGTCCACTCGGCTTTCGATGTAACGACGTCCATGCTGTCCCATGAGAATGAACCTCTTAGACGTACACTTCTGTCGACGAAGGGTCCTTATGAGATACCAGCATTCTCAGCCCAGCGCATCAGACTGCATTCTAGGGAAAAAGATAATGGCAGTATAATTTTTACTCCTAATATAAAGGTCCAAGGGAAATTGCTGTTTGGATCAGCAATTGTTGATTTAAAAGAAGGAATTACGGAGACAGTAGTTCTAAATCCGCACCCACATGACATGGTACTTCCGGTTGTTGCTGCTTTTGATACTTACCAGGAGTTTAGAGATTCCGACGTCATGGCCGAAGAGGAAATGGTCACGGCTAGAGAGAATTGCGGGAGACAGCCATTTACCAAGGATGAGGTGAACTCAACGAGAAGGAACGGAATCAAGTCCTTGATCTCATAAATAAATATTTATTCTTGTTCGCGAGATCATAGGCCGATTTGGGCGCAGTGAAGTACCGTCCAGTTGTCATTGACACGGGTGATGAGAAGCCTGTGTACACTAGGCAATATAGACTGACGGGAGTTGAGACGGAAGCCATGAAAAGAAATGTGCAGCAGTGGGCGGAACAGGGTATTATAGGGCCTTGTGTGTCTCCCTGCAACAATCCTGTCCTTATGGTCCCGAAAAAGCCACACAATGATGGTAATCCCCAGTGACGTATGTGTATTGATTTTAGACGCCTCAATAAACAGTGTGAGCAAAACAATTGGCCGATCCCGAGAATTGACGATACGCTGGATCGACTCACGGGTTGTAGTCACTCCACATCGCTTGATGCTATGTGTGGGTTTAAAAGAAGAAGACAGCAGACGTCCGCTGCTGCTGTGACTTCCGACGTCTCAACAGTGTAACAAAATTTGATACATACCCATTGCCACTTGTATCCGACATTTTCGACAAGCTTTGAGGTAACAAGTTTTTCTCATCTATGGACCTGAACAGCGCCTTCTGGCAAGTGGAACTTGTTGAAGAAGACAAAGATAAGGCTACAATTGTTACTCTCAACGGCTTTAACCAGGAGTATTAGTGTACACAAACCGATTGCTAAATTAAAATAGCTGAAAGAAATATTCTGCACGCTTGCTCAACAAAGTGGAATGATTTGGCTGATGATTAAAAGGTACATGACATAACTAAACAACAGTTCTTTGCGGGACCTAATCAACATATTTTATCCTCTAGATATGATCGTAGAATAGTATAATTATAATTATTTGTAAATTGATGTACAATGATTGAAATATGGCTTGTTTTGAACTCGTTTTGATTTGACTATGCTCCTAAGTGTCCCAAGTGAAAATCAATACATGTATTGACCAACGTGACACTGTTTATATTTATTGATATAACGAATAACGTTCTACTACTACTACTACTAGACTTAGTTTTAGCAGGCCTCACCTGGGGTTCCTGTCAAGTTTACCTTGACGACATAATAATCCTTGGCTCAAATTTACCAGACCATTTGGCCAATATCGAGAAGGTACTCCAAAGGCTCGCCGTACATAACCTGACTCTAAAACCATCTAAATGCACGTTTGCATACAACAGACTTGAAGTTCTAGGTCACATCGCATCTTCAAAGGAACATGCCTGTTACCAAAACTCTCACGCAAATTCGGAGCGCCATCGGCCTTATGGGCTACTACCGAAAATTCATAAAGAACTATGGCGACATCTCAGCGCCACTCGTTGAATTACTCCGAAAGGGAGCAAGCCTCAATTCGGGTACAGAACAAGAAAAAGCATTATCCACACTTAAACAGATAATGAATTCCGCTCACATCTTGGCGCAGGACACCCCTACCGAAGTCCGTCCAGATACCTGCAAGACTTCCATCGGTGCTACTTTAGTGCAATTCATTAAGGAAGGGGAGAATCTAGTGGAACATCCTATAGCTTTTTGCTCTAGAACAATGACGCCAGCAGAATGCAACTATACAATGTCTGAGCAAGAAAGTCTTGCAGCCTTCTATGCTTTACAAGAATTTCGCCCGTACATTTACGAACGACCTTTTACAATAGTGACCGATCACTGAGCTCTCAAATTCCTGAAGACTTGCCGCGATCCAATCAATACAGGATTAGCTCGTTGGGCCCTCAAGCTTGCTGACTATGAAGCCGAGACTACACTAGCTGGCGGGTCAGTGGCTAATTGCGTTCGCAAGTAGCAGCGGGGGTCGTAGGTTCGATCCCGAGCACCACTATATAATTTTCGTGCCCTATTCCTTCTCTTTCTATAGGTATGGTGTGTGGGTGGATGTGGGATGGTGATCTGCAGCACTTGTGTGGATCTGGGGTTAATTGGTGTACTGTGGGGAAATCAATGAGGAGATAAGTTGATACAGCATAGTGCATCAGTTGCCTCCAGTAAACATGAGCGTCCTGGCTTACAGCCCTTATTACCTGAACACTGATACCTATACACCGCCCTACCAAACAAGTCCTTGTATGTACCTCTGAACTACCTTCCTATCATTCCTTGGGGATGCTGTATCTACAATCCGTATACTTGCATGTCTGTATTGTGTTCGCCTTCACTGGTGGAGCGGTGCGGCGTTAAATGTGGGCTAAGAGGTCGGCTTTCCGGCTATACGGTTCGAGTCTCCAATAGGGCCTATTTGTGGCGAAGGCCTGGGGTATGTGCGGTAAAGGGAATAGGCGGGGCCCCAGTTGTGCTATAAGGCTATGGCGGGCAGAATGCTTCGCAAATTGTAAAGAGATATATAAACAAACAAATAAAGAGCTAAGATGGTTACGACTCTGTAAGGCCTTCGGGTACATCGGAGTATAAACCCAATTTTTTTAAAAATTCAATACTTGTATCAAAACCCGGGTAAATCCGAAATGTTGGGTAGATTCGGCTAATTTTCGAGCTTACCTAAGCTTTATGCATGGAGACCATGTGATCACGATTCATCATAATCGGGTGAATTTGTTTTAAAACCGGGGTAAATCCGAAACCTAATAACCATTTTGGCTTAATTTCGAAATTATCTAAGCTCTTTGTATGTCTGGGGACAAGTTTCCAAACTTATAGGGGGCGCTAGCGCTGCCCCTAAAAAACTACAACAAATCAGTGCAGTCCGGAATATAAAATAGTATTTAAATAAATATTAAATAACTGTTATATTATTAAAGGTTGATTGACGAAACCAGCTTTGTGGCGAGCCTGTCAATGTTTATGCCTTGGCTAAATAGAGTGGCGCCGAAATTATCCGGATTCGAAAAAATGATGGCTGATTTGGGAGGACTCCTGAAATTTCTTAAGAACCATTTAGCTAAACACCGAGAAAACTACGTCCCTGATCAACCCAAAGATTTTGTAGAAGTTTACTTTGATGAGAGCAATAAGACCAAAGATCCGAAGTCGAGCTTCCACAAAGATCGTGAAGAAATTCTGTTCGTATTATTTGACCTATTTGGTGCTGGTACTGAAACCACGAGTACAACGTTGTCCTGGATTATTTTGTACATGATCCACAATCCGCAAGTGCAAAAGAAACTTCAGGATGAGATTGATCGAGTGGTGGGACAGCGATTGCCAACGATGGCGGACAAAGCTTCTATGCCGTATACAGAAGCTGTTATTAATGAGGCGTTGAGAATGTCGTCGATTGCTCCTTTCGGGGTCTTCCACTCAACTACCGAGGATGTTGATTTCCATGGCTATTTTATCCCTAAGGATACGATGATCATTGCGAATCTTTACAATGCTCATCATAATAAGGATTTATGGGGTGATCCGGAGAATTTCCGTCCTGAAAGATTCATTGATAGCGATGGGAAGTTTAAGAAGAGCGAGAATCTATTGCCTTTCAGCTCTGGCAAGCGAGTTTGTTTGGGTGAAAGCCTGGCCAGAGATCAATTGTTCCTGTTTACGACGAATATTTTGCAAACATTTGATGTTTCATCAGCGGGAAGTGCGCTACCTACATTGGAACCCCATATGGGGATGACGTTGGGCCCACAAGCCTTTGATTTTGTCTTGAGCGTTCGATGATTTTATTTATGTACAAAAATCTGCAGCATTAATTAGGATTAAGCGTCAAAATGCAATGATTTTATTGCAAATATCTACTATATTTAAATACTATTCATGCCCTCTAACAAGTTGAATGCTAAAACCAATAATAGATTTCAACATTCTGCAGAATTGTATAACGTACCTATATATTTATGTTTGTTGATTTCCAATATCGTAACAAAAAATTTACATTTGAAGTTACATAAATGGAAGTAAGTACTTATGTATGTGATACATGTCAAATTGTGCCATTCAATTTAGTAATGCTCCTGAATAAAAAATCCTTGAAAAATATTCATGATGTTTGGTCATGTAATAAAACGGACTTCAGACTTTAATTCCTTAAAATATTTTCAGATCGCGATTTCCTCAAAATTCGCATATGTGTACATACTGTTCGTTAAACGGTACGTATTACAAATGCGTGTTTAATTATTTTGCAAATGAAAACACATATGACTGACAGAATCAGTAGCATTTCCTTATATAAGAAAAATAACATCTGATCAGCTGTTCTGCACGTGGTGTGTAGGACACGCATTTTTTCGTGTTTATGTAGATGATAAAAAATCTACTTTGCAAGCAAAGTACTCTATTCTAATAAATCTCTCCCTTCATAAGTCACTTACGGGTTTAGCATAGTATAGATATATGTATTTTCACTAATGTTCAGTGATGCTTGCTTATAGCGAATGATTTTTTATATTCAAGTATACATATGTGTAAACAACATATTTAGTTTATATATTAGCAACGAATTGCAAAATCGATTATTATACCGAAACTGCATAAGGATTTGAACATTGATCGCACATGCTATTTTTGTTTATTTCACGTTCATATATATGCTTTTTATAAAAATTGCATATGACCATGAGGAGAACGACTCCCAATGCATCCCAATGGAAGTGCAACTGAATCTGAATCAGTGATGCAAAAACAAGTTTATTATTTGTCATTGAGATTTTTTTCGCTGCCGAGCTTTTTCTATAAAGATAACACTGAATAACTGAATACAGTGCCTCACTCTCTTTTTAGTTGTCACTTCTTGTGCTCCCACATTGACAAATGCAATAAGCAATGAGGCGCCGTTTAATAGAACTTGTTATCTGCACCCCTAATGAAATTCAATTCAATCCTGGTGCAATAAGAATAACTCTGCATAATCTAAACATAATCTAATGTATGTATAATATTTCTATTTCATTCGTCTGCATAATTGTATTTTATTATTATCAATAATGAGATTGCTTTTCAGAACTCCGTGACTTATAGGGTTAGTTCCTGGGATGTTCATCAGAATCGTGTGAGCATGACTATAGCGTTACCAGCTTGCATTCTAACATACATTACATAATTTCAGCATCAGATAAACGGAGAAGCTACATTTAAAAATATTTAATTTCATCAGATGGCTCGGAGGAGCTAAACCGTAACGTACTGGCTGCTTATATTTCTTGGTCAACCCATTAATAATACCTATATATTCCAATATGATTCTTGAGCTCGTGGCAATTTTCCTGGCGCTCATTATTATCTTTAATTATGTTGAGAAGCGCCCGAAAGGCTTTCCCCCAGGTAGTTGGCAGTCTTTAAAATCGTTTTCAAACTAACTTCTTTTAATAGATTTGTCCTGAAATCATAAGAATTTATTAATTACTACTTGATAATTTAAAATCGGTCAAAATTCTTAGTAACATACATAGTAGAATATTCAAATATTATTTAGGTCCAATGGGATTACCACTACTGGGGCATCTACCACTACTTGGTACGGAGCCGCACAAAACTGTGCTAAAATGGCAGAAATCCTACGGACCAATTATCGGCGTCTGGTTCGGGAGCTTCAGGTATTTAATCCTTATAGTTTTTCGTACTTATGTATACGTACATGAACGAAACTCACGTCGTGCAGTTTTTTAAGAATTCGTTTGCACATGTAGGTCGGTGGTGATCAACGATGTCAAACTAATTCGAGAAGCCATGAACATGAATGCGTTTGCTGGTAGACCAAAACTTCATTTTTTCTTGGAAAAATGCGGGGGAGTAGAATTTAAAGGTGCAATATTGCAAATAAGATATATTACAAATAAATATATGAATTCATTAATTATTGAATTCTTCTTACTAATTTTTATTTATACTGTAATTGTAATTATAACCTTGTCAAGTATAGCGGTGATTGTAATATACCGTTGAATTTTGCATTTTTCAAAAACGTTATAATTGAAATTATTAAAATAAATTACTTGTAGGCATGTAATAAGTATAATTGCATATAGCTCATGTATACCCTAGGTACATAATAATCTATGTACTTTCATTACAGGTATTGTCACTAATGAAGGTCAACGTTGGAGCGAGCAACGTCGATTCACAATTCGAAATCTGCGGGACTTTGGAGTTGGAACCAAGTCTATGGCTGAGAAAATTCAAGATGAAGTCACAGAGCTAATTGAGCGATTTAAAGCTTCAGCTGGAAAACCAATGCAAGTCAAGAATGTGTTTAACAATGCTGTAATGAATGCACTGTGGAGCATCATGTTTGGAGAGCGCATGAGTTACGACGATCCTGAGGTTCAGGAGCCCTTCAGAAAACTGTCGTCGTAAGTAAACTGACAATAATTTACAGCTTACCTAATAAAGTTTAAAAATATAAGCAGTTAAAGTGGTATTACTGGTGCAAATATGCAACGTTAATCACTAGTCACTACACAATTGCTTTATTTAGTCAATTTGACTTACAGGTTAGTTGACGACACAAGCATGGTTGCCAGCATTTCAATGTTTATGCCCTGGTTGAGTAAAATGGCGCCCAAACTGTCCGGCTTCGAAAACTTGACGAAAGCGATGCTTCCACTCCGGGAATTTTTTCGTAAATACATAAATAAACATAATGAAAAATACGTTCCGGATCAACCACGGGACTTTGTGGATATCTACATGGACGAAGTTGGAAAGACCAAGGACACACAATCCAGCTTTCATAAGAGCCGTGAAGAAATCATTGATGCAATGTTCGACTTGTTTTCCGCGGGGACAGAAACGACAAGCACAACGTTGTCATGGTTGATGTTATTCATGATTCACTACCCGTGGATGCAGAAAAAACTCCAGGCGGAAATTGAGCGGGTGGTGGGACAGCGGTTACCGCTATTGACGGATAGATCGTCGATGCCTTATACTGAAGCCTTGATTAACGAAACCATGCGCATATCCTCATTATTTCCATTCTCACTCTTCCACTCAACTACCGAGGATATTGAATTCCACGGATTTTTCATCCCTAAGGATACGATGTTCTTGCCAAACTTCTATAATGCTAATAACAACCAGGACCTCTGGGGCGATCCGGAGAATTTCCGTCCCGAGAGATTTATTGACGAGAACGGGAAATACAAGAAGAGTGAGAATTTTATGGCTTTTAGTTGCGGAAAGCGGGCTTGTTTGGGGGAAGGTCTAGCCAGGGATGAGTTATTTTTGTTTACGACTAATATTTTCCAAACATTTAATGTGTCACCGGTTGGTGAGGAACTTCCTACTCTTAAACCTCACATGGGGCTTACGTTGGGCCCTCATGCCTTTGAGGTCATGTTGACTATTCGGTGAATATTTTTCCAATCAATCAATTCATAATATTTTATGAATAACCATATTTCGAGTCTTTTACGGATATCAAATTAGGTGTTACACGGAATAAAAACTATTCACTCTCGACAATCATAACAATCATAGTGTGTGTTGAGTACTTTTAATTTGTTGGATTTTCCAGGAAGAATTTCCACAGGGACATACCTGATTTATGTAACAAATATCATGTAGGGGTAAACTGTCCCCTGTCATATTATATTACAATAATACGAACAAGGTAAATAGCATAAAAGTGCAAAATTTTTCTCAGCATTGCATAAGCAAACCCATGTACAATAAAAGCTGAAATTAAGACAAGAAGTAATTTATCGTATCGTCCCATAAATGCTAAATATAGGAAGATCGTCGACGTGATGGCCTCATGATCAAGGATAGGTAAGAGATACACAGAAGCTATACATATGTAGGGATGTTCTACATTTTATTATTGTAGCCAATGAAATTCATTTCACTTTAAATTGTGCTAATCTATTTGGAATACTACTAAATATCATCCTTCATCAATAAGTAAACATGTTGTTATTTCATGAAACGTACTTCAGAATGGAATTTATAAAAAATAATTTCAGAGCATGATTTCCTCAAACTTTGCTCTTGGGTACATATTTGTAAATCTGTCCGTCGAATTGGAATACAAGAAGCAAAGATATTTAGGTACTTAATTAATTCGTATATGCCAACCAAAAACAGAGCTCCCCAAAATCCGTAGGCCTGTCAAGTATAATAAAATCTTTCAGCAGCTCTTCTGAAGTTGAACTGTTGAACCATTTAGATAGTAAAACTATATACGGTACCGCATTGGATTCATTTCTAATAAATCACCCAAGGCTCTTCATTTGAGAATTTTATAATTTATAATGAGGCTTATTAATACTAGGAAGTCTTTTGTAATGCATTCTTATAGTGATGCACTGAACACTTGATGGTATCGAATGATGTTTAATGTCATTGCATACTTTTAGCTTTGCATTATGCCATGCATAATTGCAGCATTGATTATCATACACTCATCACAGATACTGCATAACGATTTGAACATTGACCGCACACTAATTTTTTTCATGCATATCTTTTTAAAGAATGTGATCCTGGAATAAATAGTTTGTTTATACTGATGGAAGCACATTCAATATAAACCAGTCAGAAAAAATCCAGCTTTATTATATTATTTACAACTAACTAAGATTTTTTTGCTTCCAAGCTTTTTCCTGGTTAGATAATAAAACAGAATACACTGCCTCACTCACTGCAAATGGAAATGTATACTTGGGTGAGGCGCAGTTTAAAATAATTTATTATCTGCTGCACTAATGAAATGCAAGTCAACCCTGATACATACAGTGAAAATAATGTTGAATAATCTAATGTATGAATAACCCAAATCTCTAATGCATTTGTATGCACAATTGTATTTTAATAGCACCAATAGGATTGCATTCTACTACCCCTTGAATTATGGAGATAGTAAATGGGGTGTTAATTAAAATCCTGTTTAGCTTTAGCAACGAAGAGAAACGGCATCAGAAAATAACTAATTTCATCATTTGACTCAAAGGAGCTGAACCATAACGTTGAAGAATATATTTGCTTTTAATTATTAATTAATCATACACGTAATAGCTACAATAATTATTATTGTAGCCATTTCAGCATGATTTTTGAGCTCGTGGCAATTTTCCTGGCGCTCATAATTATCCTTAATTATGTGGAGAAGCGTCCAAAGGGTTTTCCACCAGGTACATACATAACAGTATATTTAAGAACCTCAAGATTTTTTTAAAGTATGGTAAATTTGCTCTAGAATATGCATTTATTATTTAATACTTCAGAATTATAAAGTACTACTGTTTACTAAATTCTTTAGGCCCAATGGGATTCCCTGTACTGGGGCATTTGCCATTACTTGGTAATGAGCCTCACAAGACTGTGGTAAAATGGCAGGAAACCTACGGACCAATTATCGGGATCTGGTTTGGAAGTTTCAGGTATGTTGTAACTTATTTCTATATGTACGTTAGTATGTATAACTAGCCATAGTCACTCCTTCAGCTTACGAAGATCCATGGTCCACATATATAGTAAAGTAGTTAATCATGAACCAATTTCCGTAAACAAAACTTTCGAATAATAATGTATTTACTTACAAAAACCTGTACTTAGTTTAACTCAAAGCTGGACAGAAACATTTATAACAACATGTCAATAATACATTTAAATAGGTCAGTGGTGATAAATGATTCCAAACTGATTCGAGAAGCCATGAACATGAGTGCGTTTGCGGGTAGGCCGAAACTTCACTTTTCTATAGAAAGATGCGGCGGCATGCTCAGAGGTACAATTAATTATTTTTCATATAATTATTGGGGGGGGGGGTTATAATACCAAAAATAAGAACTCGATGCTTAAACATTTTTATTTGTGGTATGTTTTTGTTTTGGCGTAAAATTTTGAGCATTCCCGCGTTGGTACATTAAGACACTGGCGTAGGATGCAGTTGGTACATTAAGATCCTTCGCCGCGAAGATATGCATGTATTCTATGTTCCTAAATCTAAAAATATTAATGCACTCTGCAGGTATTGCGTTTAGTGAAGGTCACCGCTGGAGCGAGCAACGTCGATTTGCAATTCGAAATCTGCGTGACTTAGGACTCGGAACCAAGTCCATGGCTGAGAATGTTCAAGACGAAGTCACAGAATTAATTGAGAGATTTAAAGCTTCAGCAGGAAAACCAATGCAAGTTAAGAATGCGTTTAACAATGCTGTAGTGAGTGCATTGTCAAGCATCATGTTTGGAGAGCGCTTGTGTTACGACGATCCGGATGTTCAGGAGGCATTCAAAAAACTGGCATCGTAAGTAAACTAATTCAAGACTACTTAATTAATAATTGTTGCCTTTACTTTAAACAAAATATGTATTATAGGTCTTTACGCTATGTATATAATTATATAATTGCTGCAATTAGTAAATTACCTTATTTACAGATTAGTTGACGAAACAAGCATGGTTGCCAGCATATCCATGTTTATACCCTGGTTGAGTAAAATGGCGCCCAAACTGTCCGGCTTCCAAACCTTGACGAAATCGATTACTCCAATCCGAGAATTTCTTCGTAAGTACCTAAATAAACATAATGAAAAATACGTTCCGGATCAACCACGGGACTTTGTGGATATTTACATGGACGAAGTAAGAAAGACCAAGGACACACAATCCAGCTTTCATGAGAGCCGTGAAGAAATTCTTGATGCAGTGTTTGACTTGTTTTCTGCGGGTTCTGAAACAACCAGTACAACGTTGTGTTGGTTGATGTTATTCATGATTCACTACCCGTGGATGCAGAAAAAACTCCAGGAGGAAATCGAGCGGGTGGTGGGACAGCGGTTACCGCTATTGACGGATAGATCGTCGATGCCTTATACTGAAGCTTTTATTAACGAAACCATGCGCATGTCCTCAATGTTTCCATTCTCACTCTTCCACGCAACTACCGAGGATATTGAATTCCACGGATTTTTCATCCCTAAAGATACGATGATACTGCCCAACCTCTACAACGCTAGTAACAACAAGGATTTGTGGGGTGACCCGGAGAATTTCCGTCCCGAGAGATTTATTGACGAGAACGGGAAATACAAGAAGAGTGAGAATTTTATGGCTTTTAG
>JAQGAK010004508.1:0-12086 GCA_034696945.1 Lipothrix lubbocki
GCAAGAGAAGAACAAGTAGAGTCCCAAAGACGGAATGAATTGAATGCTCAAATCCTACTTGATAGGATAGCTGACAGCTGCTATAACAAAATTTATTTTGAGAATACAGCTCAATTAAGAACCGCGTCTCTCAAAACAACATTCCTAGAAGACCCGCAGGGAATGGTAAAGGCGTATAACAAACACCCACCGCCCATACTGTCTATTGCAGACAGTGTTATAGCTGCTCATTATGAAGCAGAAGGAGCAACCTTAGCTCCAGGGCATTTGATTCCACAATTAAATGACAGAGAAGTACAATTAGCTGCATATCATTATCATAGGAGTAGATTCCAAACAGAATGGCAAAAATACCACCAGCGTGTTTGGAAAATACCATTGCAAGAATACACACGTATTCAGAAAGCTCAGCTTTCAATTTGGGATATAGCACTTAATGAGAGTATCACACAACACCCAACATATGATGAGTTACTATCTACATCTTCAGCTCATCAAGTGTTCAGAGATCAGATCGTTGTACCGGGTACAAATATAGCTCAAGCACTAGATAACATGCGAATGCGAGCTTCCGATATCCTGGCAATTTGGCCAGTTCCCGCAACACGAGCGTCTAAGCAAAAGCCAGTGGCTCGAGAATGGGAATTATTAGGTAAACAGTGCTATAGACCATTACTACCAGGAGAGTTGGATGAGGAAAGCATATATATTGCAGCATACCATTATATTCGAGGGCGAGAAGAGGAAGAGAGTCGACTATTTGCTAGACAGGAACTCTCAGAAGAAATTAAGAAAAGCGGTGTAAAGGGAGAAGGAGAATTACACAGCGCTACTCGAGTATTTAACCGGTATTTGGCTCACATATATGAGTGGGACCAAATTACTATGCAAGGATATCTTAATCTTGAATTGAACAAAGAGCAGGATGAAATCACACGACGTATATATGCACATTATGAAGAAGAAGGTCTAAGACTCCTATCAGGAAGACTTTTACCAATATTCTCATATGAGCAAGTGTGCATAGCAGCAACGGCATACAAAGCAGGTAGAAAGACGGCAGAAGGAATTCTAACGAATTCAGCAAATAAAGACGAACAATGTTTTAGATGTAAAGGAAAGGGACACATCTCTCGATGTTGTGCCTCTAAACAGTTATGCTGTTTAGGAAAAGAAAAATTTTGTGCAAAATGCGAGCCAGAAATGACATCTGAAGTACGAAGACAATGTTTTCGTTGCGATGGCTTTGGCCATACGGCTCACGTATGCACAACACGAAAATTATGCAACTCCTAAAGTTATTATAACAAAATTATACACAATATTTTTATTATTCATTTAATTTTATTATTCGGGCTTATGAATTTCTTTTCATTATAAGTTTAAATCTGATTTTTAGTCTATATTAAGTATCATGTGGGTTTCAAAATATTTAATATACTAGCAAGTTTTCAAGAATTTTTTTTCTCTGTTTCAACATATATACAGTCATTTAAGTAGTAACTATAATAACGTAACAAAAATTTATTGAGCATACAAGTGTTAATTAGGTGTAACAAAGTTTCTACAGGCTTCCAATTATAAACTTCACAGTTAGTCCACCAAACTGTTGAGTTGAGAAAATGGTAAACAGCCGTAAGGTCAAAAGGTCTTCACGCGTAAGTAGGTATGCTATTGCTCACATACATATAACACACATATGCACACATAATTCAAGCACGTCCACAGATAAAATCGTCATATTACATAAGTACTACGACAAGCGGACGGTGGCTTGATGAAGATAATTATCATGCTCATACAATTTGATGCGATAAGATAAGATGCGAATAAGTAAGAGACAAAGATAACAACAAGACATTAATGTCTTTACTGTCAACTATAGGTAATAAATTTTCAAGAATTAAGAGATAAGAAGCAGTCTCAAATTACTTCACGAGCCATTACACTTGTCCAACAAGCAACTTTTCTGTTCACCACCCTATAAAGAAGGCTTTTCTTTGTCTTACAAGGGTGAGAAAATTAGGTAGGGACCTTTAGTCCCGACTACAAGTATACTATACCGATTGAATACTTTGTCAACTTCACACAAAACAGACATGTCACCAAATCACCCACTCTTAGTGCGTGAGTGAGTGTCGGAGTGAAAGTATCTCAGTCTGAATTACAATTCGGTTTGATTAATAACTTCAGTTATTTATTCAATTAGTGTATTCTTATACACAATTTTTTACTTTTACAGTGGTATTTATTCAAGTAACAGGTATTAACAAAAGAACGTGTAATTACTGGTGAGGGCTTTTAGCCCGGTCAATCTACCGTAAGGTAGGAAGACAGAGTCTTTAATAATTATCAGGTTTAAAGGGACTATAGTGACAGTGACATTAATTGATACGACAAATAACACATTCCAAGTCTAAGTGTGAGTATAAAAGGATTTATATACAAATCCTGGACCATTTGTTTTGACAACACAAGGAAGCTTAAAATTACGTAAGTAAAATTCAGGTACAATAACACCACGGAACATGAGAGGAGTAGATCCACCAAACATAGTAGAGACGGCAATTAGATCGAATGCCCGTCGACTTGTGGAAATAGCTTCCGATGCCTTGAGATTAGATACAGAAGGAAGTAGGAGTAGGGAGGTAACTCTTGAATTATCCGGACATGAATTGTCCATGGCAACCAGACATTTGCAGGGAGGTATTGTTCTGCCTATAAATCCCGTACCACCATTCCGGGAAGGTAGATCCACAAGACCGGATCCTGATTATAGGCTTGGGGCTTATAGACCCATTTGGCAAGTAAGATATAATGAGATTACGCAACAATACGAAATTCAGTTTATATGTACACCGGGTGTACCAATTAGATGTTGTTGGAGGGCATCTGCGGATGAGTTAACGGCGGATACCGTCGTCATTCAACGCAATGAGTTTGAGCAGACGACCATGCGAACTGAGAATTATAGACATGTGAGGTATTCAGAAGGGGAATTTAATTTAGTCCGTCATATTGCTCGTATGGACCCGACGGTGGTTCAACCGCCTTTAGTAGTTCCGGGTCAGGAATTCTATTGGTTCGATCAAGTTCGAGATAACGGGTTTGCACCGCGAGGTTTAGACAACTACACTCGCGTCCCGCAGGGTCACGAACAATTGACGTGGGATCAATTATATCCTCATCTTGACACGCATTATTTGCAAAATTACACCACGTCTTTGTTGGAAACAGCAAGGCGGGGAGACTATAATAGAGACCAGAGAAGGCCTAGCCTTCCATTAGCTCCCAGGCGTAATAGATCGAACAGCAGGCCATTACTACCAGTGCCAGTTGTTCCCTCACATTCTCAGAATACTCATGCATCATCATCCAATAATAGGTCAACGATGCCACGTCATAGATTCTCATCAAGGATAGATCAGGAAAGGCAGGAAGAAGCGTATGATCCAGCCAATCCGGCTATGATCAGATCACGTCAGGTTCCATTAGTTGTTGAAATAGAAGGTCAGGCATCTACATCAGCCAATTCACTTATACATACAGCTAGACTTGAAGATAACAAATACAGAGGTAAAAAGAATTCTCAATCTGAGGATTCTGATCATGACACTGTCAAAAGACAGAAGAAAATAGCGAGTCTTCGGACAGAATATAGAAATTTGCATGAGCAAATACTGACGAAACTCGAGAAGACAAACCCTTCTCGAGGGGAGAACGAAGATGCAGCAATTTTTGTCAGTATTGCTTGGGACCGACAACATCAGGTAAAAATTACCACCAAACATCTTTTGAAGCAGTATACATTATTGGACTATGTCCCAGAACTGCGTCAACAAGTGGAATTTTTCATGCAGCGTTCTATGATCGCTAAACAATTTTATGAGATTTTATGTGAATACCTGCAAACCTTTGCAAAAGGTATTGAAAATGTGAATAGGTCAGCGGAACCAGGGACAGGACCATTCATGTCTCCAGTTCTTAAAAATAAGACCAGTAGAAAAGCGCGGCTAGCTACACTGCGTCAGCTTCTTCATAAGCCGCCAACTGACTTATTCCCAGGTATTTCAGCGTTCATTGATTTTGCTCATCCTAGATATGGTAAAGCTACAATCACTTTTGATCAGAAAATCTTCGGCATTTGGCCAATTCAAGTGATTGCGGAGGATAATATTGTCATCCGAAAGAAATATACGCTCACTATTAATGAGTTAGACGTCCATCTTAAAACTCTTGAAAATAGCGAGAAGGAGGAAGGGCAAATAGATACACAGTCAGGGGATGAGGAAGTAGAGACAGAGGAAAATAGGAGACGAAGGTATTCAGGGCAACCAAGTAAACCTTCCTCTCCAGCTGTTAATAAGGCGAAAAGGAAATTGAGTGTTTCTCCATCAGATGATAAGGAGAAGCCAGGCGATGATAAAGAGAAGGGCGAGACAAGTAAGGGTAAACATAAACAACGTTCATCCAGTAGTGAGTCATCTTCATCAGACTCATCAAACTCGGCCCGAGAATGGAGAAGGCCTAAACATAAACGGCATAGTAGGAGGTCGCCTTCACCTAAATCACCTAAAAATAATTCCAGCCACAGAGATAAGCGCAGGAGAGAACATGAGCACCATGACAAACACGTGTACTCAGTGGAAATATTTCCGGATATTTCTGACTCTCCAGCGGCTATTATGGCAGTTGAGGGCATATACAGAAGGGCTAGAAAAACTATAGTCGATAATGACTTGATGGCACAGCAGGACTTAGACGTTAAACACGCATCAACCATTCCGCGTTGTGAGAAATGTGAGTCAATAGAATGCAGGGAGGGGTCAATGATTCGTCCATGCAGAGGATTTCCACTTGCATTATCTTTTATCTTGTCAGAGCCACACCGCTGGGCGTGTGCTATTTACCACCGACAAGAACGTTGTCCTTGTTGTCAATCTACTGAAACTGAGAGAGCTGAATTGGTTCAATTACAATTGGATTATAAACAGTATTTACAAATTAATAATATGCCACTTTTTCCAGTTTGTGCTCCTCGTATTAAGACTTGTCCACATTGTGGATTGGTTTCTTGTGGAGCATATCCATTAGCATGTCGAAAATTCATTCCAAATTATCTTGCAGTTATCAGCAATCTCAGAAGGTACGATTGTCTTCAAAGCCACGAGTTACGCATATGTCCCATTTGTCAAATGACTCAAGAAGACCGAGCATATATAGTGCATATCGCATGCGGGGAGGAAACTCCAGGCATTGAGGCTGAAATGTATATTGAAGGTAATATCCTTACGTTACCACAGGAAATTGAGAGATTGAGTAGAGCATGGGAAGGAGAGATTATCACTCACGAGTTAAACGATCTCTATCAGCCATCGAGAATCATGCAAAATAGGCAGAAAATAGATTCATTAGAGGTATTTCATGGATTAGTACAGTTCTTTGACTTAGAATTCCAAAGTCACCCGGAATTAGTTCCATCCGAGACATTAGCAATAATTTCTCAAGAAGTCAGAGAGCAAGTACAGGCAGAGTGTAATCATGAAGAAGGTGCAATTAAGGGTATGTTAGGTCAGCATTGTCTTTTTCAATGTTTGAGGTGTAAGAAGGAGTTTACAGCACCAGAATCTATATTGCATGAGTCAAATCGACTACCACCACACATTGCAGCTAGCTTACAAATACAAGCTCCACAGAGAGATCGTTACACTACATTGTCAACATCAGATTTAGTACCGCAGGATACACTAACACTCTTTACTACTGCTAACACACTACCATTAACACCTAACAGTAGTGATAGTACTAACATTATCCAGTATGTTGAAAGTGTTTCACCACCACCAGAAATTGAGTGCGAGTGCTTTATTCTTAATATTCACGAAGAACCAGACTTTGAGTTGGAATCTGAACCGCCAAAGACTTTTGCGGAAATAAGAAGTTCAGAGAGTGAAAGTGAGTTGGAGGAGAGAGAGAGTGAAGAGGAAATCTTAGTTAGAATAGCAGTGAACGAGTTCAACGGCCAGGAAGTCCAGTATAGTGCAGAGGAAGGTTCCCAAAGTCCAGTAATTCCCAGCTTATCTGAGAAGTTACTGTGTGAAGAGGAAATACCACCATCCGAGGAGGACCACCCAAGGACTTCAACTCCGGTTCCGGAGGGACCACACCATCGTCATCAGCCATTGAATGAATTAATTCCGGAAGGAGTCGAGGATATTTTGTCACCAGAGGAGATCCATGGCGAAGATTCGGACAACCCATTTCCAGGGGAGGACGTACCACAGGTTAATGTTATTCATCAACATCAAGAATTCATCATTAACGATAGTGGATTAGGCAGGGAAAGTTTGTCGTCAATAGATAGTGATAATTTAAGGGTATTAAGTTCTTCAGAAGGTAGTTATGAGTGTAATACGACCACCACTATTTTAAGTGAGGACACTCAGAAGGGTAAAAAGAAGAATAAGAAGAAGAGGAAGAAGAGCCGTACCACGTGTCGCGAAAGTAGTAGAGAGAACGACACGACGGATGATGAGAGTGATACAGAACAAGATGTTAGACGTAAGCACATAGAGCTGCAGAAATTAATTGCAAGTCAGGAGGCAATCCGAGCAGCTACAAGTAAGGAAAAACCTCCACAGGTATGGAAGTATAAAGATCAGTATGAGCAGGTGGATTTAGATCCGCAAGGTAATCCCAGTAAAGATCGGGTAAATAGGGATGTTAAGAGGTTTTTCCGTACAAAGAAGGTGCTACAAGAATTAGGAAGGTGGGATGCATATAAAGCATCCATGGCATACATTACATACTTGTATGTCCATTATCCCAATGAAATTAGCGGAGCCCCAGAACTGCTTTATAAGCTTCTGGCGCTTCCAAAAATAAAATCAGAAAATCGTGTGTATTTGGAGAGACTTTTGAGACAATATCCAACAAACCCTCGAGTTCTTTCTAAATTTAATCATTACCTTCGAACGGTAGGGGTTATTCCAGCTGGATCGTACTTTGGAGCAAAAGGCGAGCCACCATTTTCGTATTTTTCCAGTACAAAGATTCCAGCATATACACACACAGCCACAGGAATTCAACATAGAACAATAGACCCACAGCATGACGTTGAGACGTCATATACAGTTAGAAAGGATGGGTTCATTTCAAAGATAGTTCATCGTCACCGCTTTACAAAACAATTATTAGCGGAACGATCTATTCCTATTCAGATTATTCATAATAGGTATGACGATGAGGAAATGTTTAAATTTGAAGTCAGAGGAGATCCCTTTGGGTATACAAGAGAGATTACCGTCTATGACCGTAATAATGGTCACCGACTCTGTCCCGTTCAGATAGGACTACCATCAAAAGTGTTATACAAGTTACAACCTGGGAAGATTTTAGAGGTACATAAGGTGTTTGGGGAAGTGTACGCCGAAATTTTCCAGTATAACGTCCTAACTGGACATAGAAAGAGTGGAGGGGCAGTTTATAAGAAGCCAGAGGATTTTAATCTTTTTGGCATGGATTCGGAAGATGATATAGACGAGGACGAAGGAGTTGGGGACTCTGATGACAATAGTGTGGGGGAATATAGACGCTTTAAGTGCACATTAATGGATCACAATGTCATCTTACCATGGCAGCAATGCTTTGAGTGTGATCAATACCCTCATTTACAATTATTGCGAGAAGTGAAGGATGTTATAGAAGTTCATTTAGCAAGAGAACAGTATCCTTGTCCAGTAATGTTGACTCTAGCTACTAGAAGATGCATTACATGTCAAGCAGTTAAAGAAAGGTATGAAATTTGCTGTGCTTGTCCGGCTATGCAATGTCAATGCAAAAGTGTGCAGCTGTTGTACATTAAGAGAACACCACGAGTACAAGTATGCACATTGGAGGAAGATGATGAGTGTGTTGAGTGTGGACTTATGAAGGAAGTAGGGAAAAGGTGCTGCCCATGTTCAGCTGAGTGGTGCGCGTGCTATCTAGTACCACCAGACTTGAATTCTCCATTGTGTATTAACACCGATTTCGATTATTGCCAAGGTTGTGATTCAGTAAAATTTCCCGGAAAATTTTGCTGTACTTGCACAAATTCCAATTGCCGTTGTGCACAATATTTTCTCCAGAGATGGTCGAAAATTCAGAGACGTTGGCAATACCAACAGAATGGAGGGGAAATAATTCCAATAAATCCGGCATTACAAGCGAGAGCAGCTCCGTTCGGTCCGCTCAATAGGGAAGTTGTCAATATGCCAGGTCGTTTAACTCCAAATGATTCCATGGATGAATTGTCAGATAATGACGATGAACCACCTATTCCTATGGAATTATATAACTTATTAATGGGAGGAGAAGAAGCGGAAGTAGACATGGAGATAGACGGTCAAATGGCATTAGGAGAAGCAGAGGCAATGCTACAAGCAGAGCAGAATGAAGAGATGAATAGAGAGGACATGGTAGACCACAATAAAGATTCAGGGGTGGTTTTAGAGAGTGAACTTCTTCAGGCCGGCATAGACTATCATTGTGTGCCTGAAGCTACAAATAACATTCAATTTTCATCGCATGATTATTCTGTATTTCAACATCCACAGCAGAATGGTCAGGTTGATGAGTGGAGTAATTACGACGAACAACATTCAGTGCGTAGTGCTACATTAAAGCGGAAATATGATCAATCAGGTATAGAAGGAAGAGAAGAGATTGACATGTTCCCAAATGCAATTGAAATAACAATGACAGATGAGTTGGTACCTTCAGTGATAAAATTAATAAATTTAATTGCTGCGCCAGTTACAAGTGTGGGAGAAGAGGAATTGACAGAAGCAGGAGTGGAGTTACATACGGCGTTATATGATGTTGCTCATGACTATTTGCGTATAGCCGAACCTCGGATAGCATTTTTAATGTACTTTCAAGATACGGTTGCTATAGTCATGCCCTTTAATAAGATTCATGAGAAGGGAAGTGCATTGTATATTGAACACATAGAGAGTGGAGTGGTGATACGAAATATTAGGGGAAAGTGCTATGAGACAGAAGAAGAGGGGTGTGGATTGTTAGCTTCGCCAATGTTTATTGAGAGTTGGGAGGAGCTTCCTTTGTTAGTATTACCATCTCACAAAATAACGCAGGGAGTTTCTCAAGCAGAAGACTTTTTGAGAGCCAAGCAAATCCCATTTAAGTTCAGGGAAGATCCTTTACCCACCACCAGCACAGGCATTCGTTCACCGTTTAATCCAGTTAGAGAGGAATCGTCAATTTACATCAGTAGTGATTGGAGCGGAGAGGAGACAACAACAGACTTTAGTAAGCGGCATCGTTACGACGAAGGTTTTACTCAGCAGCTTACTTACGACCAATTTCTTCAAGAATCCTTGTTGATAAATTCGGCAAATAAGATGTCGGAGGACAAGGTTGATTTACTGCCTCTATTAATTCAAACAGAGGAGGAAGAGAAGGAGTTATCGGATGTGTTTTATGACACAGTAGAGACAGTTCAAGGAGATGGTCAACAGGGTAGCAGGAATATTCCATCTACACCTGCTTCACCTGTTAATAATGAGGAAGGTAGGATAGCTCAAGAACCGAATTTATTGAAAGACCATAACAAGGAGGGGGAGAATAAAGAGAGTCGCTCCGTGCCGCCGTCGCCAAGACCAGCGACCCCAAGGCCTATGATGTTTACGTGGCCCACCATTATAATGTGTATTGTTTTCCTCTTACTTTCATCAGCAGCAGCAGCCAAGGTATCAGACAGACAGGAAACATCGCTAACTATTAGACACACATCACAGTTAGAGAGGTACGCCAAGGAGACTATAGGTCCGTGTATGCAGAGGATTCCAGTTCGGCCGGAAGGGGTTACGGAAGTAATTCCTTTCGCTCATGAATATTCCATCGCAGCAGAAATCCTCACAACAATATTATACGGCCTTTTGCGTAAACAAAAGACTTCCATAGGGGTAATCATTAGCGGAAGTGTGTTTATGTGGTGTTTAGCTAAAGTTAGTGCAAGAGAAATTGCGGACATTCGTCATTACAATGACATATTTTCACCATCAGCAGACTTGACTTATTTAGACGCGTTCGAAGATCAAGTTGCACCACCACCAGCAACTACAGTGTCAAGTACTACTACTCAGGCTTCAACTCAGGATATTCCTGTAGATAGCTTGACAGATTTATATGCCAGTGAGGAAGACTTATGCTCAGAATGTCCAGTTCAAAAGTGTGAAGCATTCCCAGTTCAGCTCGTAGTCCGCAGTGCTACGGACTTGTTCTTAATAGGCGTCGCAGCGTCAATTCCACCGACAATGGTAGCGATGGCTATAGGATTCTACCTCATCGTGCAACATACGCAGCCAGCAGCAGCACAAGAAATTGTGTTGTATGAAATTCCATTAGAATGGAATATTTTCGAACAATTATCATCTCCACCAGTTCGAATTGATGTTTTTAATATGACAGAGACTGATGTTGCCGTAGTAGTAGAATTTGAGCGAGTTGAACAGCAACGAAAGTTTATGAGAGCGTATAAAGAAAGACAAATCCGGGATTTTCCTATGATAACGTCAGGGGCAAATAGACTCAGCCCAGGTATCAATCGTGCATTTCAGACGGAGGTCATGAATCCCTTGAAAAACTTGTTTACTAAAGGTCGATGGGTTAAAGATACTGTTCCGAGTCAAGCAGACGTTAGGGAATACTATCGTTTATGTGTTAGGGAATGTGAAGAAAAGACGGAGAGAGAGGATGTAAAGATTATGTGCCTTCCAGGTAGAAATCTGTTAGGAGAAGCACGACAAGTGATTATACAGGAACGATTAAAGGGATACATGTCGCCAGCAATGATTGATGAAATTACAGCCAATGTTGAACAGTGTTATGTTTCAGCATTGAGGGAAAAACCCGATGGTTCTACGAATTTTATTCCAAAAAGTGTGATTGCAGTTGAGACATGCTCTATGTGTCATAGCTTTATTCATCGTGCAAGTCTCAAAGTAGAGCAACGTGAACTGCTCATGCAATCATTCTTACATGACTTTGAAGTTCTCCGCAGAGATAATGAGACCATCTACATGGAGAAGGAGAGAAAGGAGCTTGAAGACATTTTGCGTCCAAGAGAAGTAAAAGTGCAGTGTGCAGTGTCTTCGGAAGGAAGTGTTCATGCGTTTACTACCCAACAACAGGAGAAAATCAAGAATATCCAACGAAGTCTTGAGGATGAGCCAGAGAAATTTGGTTCATAAAGTTCCTCATGACTTAGCCAAATTGATACAGGGTAATAACAGGGAAATCAGGGCCAACGGTAAAGATGTTTTCTAGACCAGAATTATAACAAGGTAGCTTAGTGCACCACCAAAATAAAAACAAATAAAAAGTAAACCAAAATGCACAAAAATACATAAAAAGACACATAAAGGTAAAAATACATATGGTATACAGAAAACAAAAACATAATACGGAAATCCATGGTATAGGCAGATGTGAGAGGTGAAGAGATAACGAGTAGGCAGATGTGAGAAGAAGAGTAAAGGAAGGAAATACAACACAAACAGTTACACACACAGTAGTATAGAAGCCCAATAAGTAATAATGTCGGAAGGGAAGTTTGACGTATGTATGCGCTACCACTATAGAGCTTCCATCAGTGTGCGGTGGTACACAATGAAGGTAAAAGGATGGAGTTTAATTAGATGGAAGGTAAGCTGTGGGCAGCTTAAAAATAGGGGGAGGGTAGTTACGTCAGACGTCCGTAACACATCAATAATTAAGCATTTAATTAATTCAAAATTCGATGTAAATGTGATGTTAATGAATGCAAGCATGTTAGTACATAAGTATATGGGCTTAACACACACACACATGTACTAAGTACATATAGACGAGTTCAAGGTGGAGGCTCAGGTACAGGCAGGTCCGCTGTATGTATATTATACATACAGGCTACGTGACATGGATCACGCGGACATGTCGTGTCAGGCAGCAAAGCATTGGACTTGCTATCACACACAAAGTAATAAATTATATTAAGACGCATAATGTCAAGATAAGAGTCACTAGGAGAGAAAAGGAACAGA
>JAQGAK010004509.1:0-12083 GCA_034696945.1 Lipothrix lubbocki
TTTTGTATTAATTTTTGTATTAATTTTTGTATTAATTTTTGTATTAATTTTTGTATTAATTTTTGTATTAATTTCTGGATTATTTTGTCTCATTAACTTATTTTTTTATTAAAAAGGGTGACAGCGGCGGACCTCTGGCATGCTTCGAGGGAAAAAATCCGGTTTTACTCGGGATTGCTTCCTGGGTACCGCATGAATGCCAGCAAAAAAACCGACAAGGGTTTGGGACGGCTTTTACGCGAGTCAGCTTATTCCTAGATTGGATAGAGGAAAACAAACGTCAGATGTAAAATTTCTGAATTAATCCTGTGGAAATACTAACTAAATAGTGGCGAACTAATCGACTGTGTCATTGTATCCATCATATAAAATGGCACCCAGAAGACAGTAGTCCTTGTTCTGTATTCTGTATGACTAATTGATCACATGAAATGAACACACACACCTGTTCAAAATTGTAGTTTATTTTATTTATTATATTAGTTTTTTATTTTATATTATTTTAGTAACTTGTATTTAAAATTCATTTCGTATTTGCTTTTCATTTTCAGACATCTTGTAATTTCCATTGTAATTTAATAAACATTTTATTTATTTCTCAGCCCACTTTATTACGGTTTTGTAAACTTTATTTCGAATTCGTCCTACCACGTAAGTTTTGATGTGCACATGAAGCTGCGTTTGAAAGAATGGTATGAATACAAACTAATAAATACAAAATGTAATACGTATTACGGTTATTATTATTATTATTATTCTGCTGCCCACGTATTACGGTTTGTATTTATTAGTTTTTATTTTAGATCTTGTATTTATTAGTTTTTATTTTAGATCTTGTATTTATTAGTTTTTATTTTAGATCTTGTAATTAAATTTTTATAATTATTACTGTATTTAATAATTTTCGTTTTTTTTAATATTTGTCTTAATTTGTGGTTAGTATTTTTAATTTTATAAAAAAGAGTGACAGCGGAGGACCGTGAAGGAAGAAAACCGATTTTACTCGGTATGGTTTCGAAATGCGAACAGTCAAAACAAATATGAAATAAAACCTGATCAATAAGTTTTGCCAATTTTATTCAAGTGTCTAAAGTAGAAAACAGACTAGGAGCATATAACACCAACCGGAAGGGATAAAATAGAAAAATATGTATGAAAATAAAAATTAACTTTAAAAGTATCTAGATTATACATAATTTTTGAAGTTACAGGAACGGGAGGTATCACAAAGTTGAAACAAAATGTAGGTGGCCGAATGTCGAAGAAATTACTTAAAACCTAAAATCTTTTTTAAAATTTAAACGAATCGGGTGATGGGAGCGCGGTGAACAGCGTGGACGGCTGGCACAGCATGGACGGCGTGGACGGCTGGAGCAGCGTGAACGGCGTGGACAGCGGGAGCAGCTGGGGCAGATCGGTCGACGACGGCGTTGAATCCGTTGACGGCATCAGCGGTGTAAGTGACAGTGCGGACGGAACCGTCGGGCTCAACAAGGGAGTATTGTCCTTGGACAAGATCTCCTGAGCGGGTCTCGGAGGCGGTCTTGGAGTCTCCGGTCAAATGATCAGCGACGGAGTAGCCATAAGAGTATTCTGGATGAGGGTCGAAAGGCTCGACTGGAATTCAAAAACAGTCAACAAATTAAATCCCAAATAAATACAAATTACATAAAAAATAAATACGTATAAATCCAAAACAAATACAAATTAAATCCAAAATAAATACAAATTAAATCCAAATTATATACATATTAAATCACAAATAAACACATAATAAATCACAAATAAATACAAATTAAATCTAAAATAAATACAAATTAAATCCAAAATAAATACAAATTAAATCCAAAATAAATACAAATTAAATCCAAAATAAATACAAACTAATAAAAAAAATGAAATCCGAACTTATTACAAAATCATAAAATGCGAACTACAATATGAAAACAAAACTAAATCCTAAAATCCAAACAAAAAATGAAAATAAAACGAATCAAAATAAATAGTTGTAATGTATTCAAAATACCTTGGGCAACTGGAGCAGCAACGGCAACACGTTGAGCAACAGGGGCGGCAAAAGCCACACGTTGAGCAACGGGGGCGGCAAAAGCCACACGTTGAGCAACGGGGGCAGCAAAAGCGACGGGCTGGGCAGCCTGGATGAGTCCAGCAGTTCTACCGTGGAAGGATTGACCGACGAGCACTTGAGGGGCTGCGTGGGCGAGGGCAACGAAGGCCAAGACTGCGACAACCTGCAAAAATAATTAAAACTTTTTATTTAAACTTAAAATATATTATTCATTAAACTTAAATGAGCCAAATTAATTTTAATCGCAATATTTAGCTTCAGTAGCCGCGTCCGAAAAATTGTAAAAGAAAATATTTCCAGATTTAAAAAAAATCCGTTCATGTTAATTCCAAAAATTACGGTATGTTCAACCTAACTTAATTCAATTAATTCAAATAGTAAAATCAATTAAAATATTTGAACTTATTGATTCCAATAATATTTTTTAAATTCTACAAAAATCTAATCGCTAAAAAATTGAAGGAATAATTAAATCCAAGTAATAATAAATTATTACCTTTCCGATCATGTTGAGATATTAGGAGATTTGCTGTATTGCTGATGACAAACAACGAAAAAGTGAAGTGTGACTGACCAAATGCCTTCGTCCAGCTTTTATACTCAGGCCGAAACACAGAAGGGCCACCTCACAACAAGTCCACCAAATAAATAATCAAATAAGTTAAAAACATAAATTAATCAAACATGCAATCGTATCTTTATGGCCTATACATACATTTATTACCAAAATTAAAATATTTCGCTATATAGATCAGTCGACACACAAGCAGATCATGTCTGACCATAACGCTTAAATGGTGATCCTCCCTCCCGTCCGTGTGAAGTAACAACCCAAAAAATACATAACGAAAGCCTTCGATTCGTCTTCTTGTTGTCACTCCACACAATGTTTTTTTTCGTGTTCAATTGATTGTTGCTGAACAGTCTTGAAGGAATCTTGAATAAAATTCTTGAATATCCAGAATCCAGTTTTCCCTTATGTATCTGCAATTACGCAAGTATGTACATATGGATTGATAAATTATTTTAAAAAGAAGACATGCAATCGACGGACATAAATTAAATATAGAATATTGGTCACTCTAATTTTAATAAACTACCTTGATAACATTAACATTCAATTATTTAAAAGCGTTAACAATTTATAATAAAAATCATTATAATATTGTCAAACTTTGAAAAGGCAAACATAACTATCTACACAGTTGCTAAAAAGCAATATAGGAATTACAACGATACTACAAGATATTTCACAAATAGTGCAATGCAAAACATACTATGTCGTTTAAAAGCATGGCCTATTTGTTTACATTGTTTAGTATAGCGCATTTATACGGCAAGCAAAATCCGCTGTTGCTATGGAAACTATACTGCTAATAATAAGTCATTGCATGTTGTAGAAAGGGAAAATATTCCAGCAGTTTCTACTGCGATATGTGCTATTGCAATGGTAAATAAACGGGATAGTCCCTTTTGCCATCCAAACTTTAAAAATAATATTCGGACGCTGTATAGTCATTCTTATTGGATTTTAGCAACTATGGAGATAGTTTTATTTGCCTCTGCAACGACGATACATTTATTTAATTAAAATAAAATGTAAGTCAATGCAAGTACCATTGAGGCTTTGAATTCTTGAATTTCTTGGCAAATTAACGAAAGGATCCGCAACTTGTTAACTTTATATATACATTACATTTTAAAGCAATCACCAGTGGATCTCGTGCGACTGTCGGGAATTCTGACATGCGAAGTACCTTCATCATTATAATAATGAGCTTCTGCTGGGGCGTTGAGTTGGGAATAATTATTACATACCTAAACTTTGCATGTGGATAATTACTGCTTGATTTTTTGTTATGTAGATCCCAAATCCTGACAACTCTGTAATTTCCCACGTGCTCAAGGGCCCTTCGTTTTCTTCCATAAACCAAGATAAATGTTCACAATGTAATCTTCACACATTTGCAAGACTTTTATTCTTGCGACTCGATTATTCTCTTTAATATTTATTAGAAATGGGCTCTTCGCCTGGAATTCTATAACATACATAAGGGAGCGAGATGAATGAATACCTGTATGTATTAGAACACAAAACCTGGGGGAAGAGTAAAAAAGAACCATTCAGGACATGTTGAGGATCCGCAGAGAGATTTTATAGAATATGGAAATAAATTTGTTGATGGGAGCGGGATTTTTCCGATCAAAAAGTTTTCATGTAGTGTGGCAGATCGTTTTGTCCAAATGTGGCGTTCCTGGCGGCTATCTTTCTATTCGTTGAATATGGTCATCAGTATTACAATTATTACACTGGACTCTTGCTATAAGAGAACGCTATAAATCACCAAAATCTGTCTCTTTTATAGAAATTCCCTTATAGAGAGAGCTCGTTTGCATATAACTATGCATGACATGCGGGCCCAAACCAAAGGATCTCTTACAGAGAAAGTTCTCTTATATACATATAGATCTCTTATAGCGAGAGTTCAGTGTACCTGCATGAACGTAGTAGGGCATTAATCAATTGAATTCCATTTAGTATCCGAAAGTATTTCCGAAATAGCTAACATTTGCAATTATTCTGTACATTCGATTTTAACAATAATCAACACTTCAAAAGGTATTTAAATCAATACATTTTTTCAATTGAAATAATTGGAGCCAACTAATAAAATGCAAAGCTTTTAAGAACATTAATTATAACAAATGCTGTTAGGTGTATCGCTTTACTTTACATACTATTGCCATTCATTTAAGCACATAAACTGCACAAAAAGGTCAAAACAACGTGGGCTTATTGTCGATAAATGTAACGTACATGTTTTGCACATGATTATTCCATAAGAAAATTAATTAACCAATAGCTTTAATTAAAACGAATTTTCACTTATGCAGGAAACGATATTTCATGTCCAGTCATGTTTTTTAGGTGGAAATGTTAAAATGTTCTGTGGAAATTAATTTTACCGTAATCCTCACGAACACCCACGTAAGCTGATCAAATATCTTCATCTATATTCGCCGTAAAACTCTGTAAGATTTCATATTCTCGCGCCATACATCTTCACTTATATCTGCCGTGTAAAGCTCTGTAAGATTTCAAATTCCCGGGCCACACATAATGCAACAATATCAACCAATCAGTGTTTTCCCGTGCAGAGCACGGGCTTAAAGCTAGTAACATTATATGGTTGCTTTTATTTGACGCATTGCAGGATTTCCCGCCACAGAGTGCGCATTGCGCTTAACGTATGCAAATACATATTTACACTGGACTCTCGCTATAAGAGACCTCCATATAAGAGAACTCTCTCTGTAAGAGATCCTTTGGGCTCGCATGTCCTGCATGGTTATATGCATACGAGCTCTGTCTATAAGAGAATTCCTATATAAGAGACCGATTTTGGTGATTTATAGCGGTCTCTTATAGCGAGAGTTCAGTGTACTTAGAAATAGTAGTAGTCAATACGGTTTTTTAACCATTGTTTTTGGTTCAAAGTGAATACAGAAAGCATCCGAATATTAAACTAATTTCTAATTGAATTAAAATAAAATATGTATAATATTTTATTATTATGAGTATGTGAATTCTATTTATGCTTCGAAGTGGGAATGCTGAAAAACTATAGAATTTTATTGCAACGGTAAATACAACGTAAGGCTAGACATATAAACCTTATAATCACTTCTTACATATTCATTACTAATTTTTAATTAAAAATTTTTTAAATAAAAAACAAAAGAAAACAAAAAGTGCACGCATCGTTCGACCAGCGTCCCCAACCCTGTCAGTATCAGCTTTCAACGTATTCGATTCATTACATTCATTTAAGCTGCAGTAGCAAAGTTTATCGTTGTAGGAGAACGCAGCGTAGCATAGGGGTTTGGCATGCTCCTCAGTCTGGGTGGTACAACCTTTTTCAATGGCATTGTTGTCGACAAAATAAGTGTAGCAGTGCAATTCTGGCGGGTGGAGAGTTGAGCAGTCGAGCTTTTCCTGCAGGGCTGCCTCCCATTTCTTGGTTTGATTATTAAATTTCGTACATGGTTTGCTTACATTAGAGTTGACGCATGCGAAGCAGATCAGTGACTTTGTTTGATTGATGGTATCACTGCTGAGAGTAGTACTTATGGTGCTAGTACTAGTATTGCTAGTGTGGGCATCATGGGTGTTGTTGTTGTCGTTGCTGGTAGAGTTATCTGAAAATTATAATCACAGGATTTATTTGGTTATCCATGATTGATTTTGCCACGATTTTTCAATTAATTAGTTTTTATTTTTATTTCGAGTTTAATTAACATTAATTTTGAGATTTAATTTCACTCGAATTTCTTTTATATTTTTTTGTATGTGTGTATGTATTTATTTTGAAATTTATCCTAATTTTATTGCGCACTAAATTCGAATTCATGTATTTGATAACCCATTTGTAATTATTTTGCACTTCATTAATTCATATTTATTTTGTTTCCAATTTGCATACACTGTGTATGTACTCACTTTGCAATTATTGTTTTGTAAGTAATGTACCACTAATTTGTATGTTTTTATATAATTTTTAAACATTTCTATACATTTTGTTAGAAGTTTCTATTCATTTTGTATTTATTATTTGTATTTAAAATTTATTTTTATATTTATATTATAATCATGTTGATTTTTTAGAAATATTTTTTAATTATATTATATATTTATGATGAATTTATTTTTGTATTTATTTTGATTTTATTCTTGTATTTATTTTGATATTTTATTCTTGTGTTTATCTTGATTTCATTATTGTATTTATTTTGTTCGTACATTACATTTACTCAAACTTTACTATTGTATATATTTTTAATTTAGTTTAGTTTTTAATTAATTTAAATATTTTGAAAAATAACCCACCTTCAGCTTTATCACCAACTAATAACAATGAAAAAATAAGTAACCAAAACATTGCTTTAATTTTAAAAAACACGGTTGTTGGTGCTCTTCTGCTGTTCTGATCTGACCTTTTGAAGAGCTTCCTGAATTTTGGAAATATTGCATTTTCAGCAGAACCAAATATGGAATTTTTTGTACTTTTATTTAAAATGCAACCAAAATTTTGAAAACGCAAATTTGATTTTGTAGTGCAATAATTTGTGAATTTTATGTATTATTTTACTGCCAAACGTTTGCTACACCAACATGATTTTAAAGTTGATTTTGTTTTATTTTGCTTTGTATCAAAATCAATCACAAAGTCATTCAGTTAATAAAATCGTCCGCGTTCGACCAGCGGACGCTCTGATTAGCTTACACTGTCAGCGTTATAGGTAAGACTTAAAGATTTTTAGGTACAGATGTATAAAGACATTCTAGAAAGTGTAGTATAATATCACAGCTATGTAGAGTCCCTAAAGACTAAAAAGTAAAAAAGAACAGTGTACATAGAAGAAACTTAATTTTTAGAATAAAGCTATATTAAGCGTCATCCAAATTTCATATTTAAATTAATAAATTCAAAACGATTTAGAATGCAATAGCTGAACTTACTCCAATTGAGCAAAAAATTTTAAATCCTAAATAATTAAAAAATTCAAATATAATTTCATATGTAAATATTTTAATTTTAAAATATTTAGTTTTCTTAGATAAGTCTAGCTCCAAGACCAAGACCGCCAAGACGGGCGACGTTTCCGGCGAGAAGTCCTTGTGGGGCAAGACCGCCAGCGATTAAACCTTGTGGCGCAAGCCCTCCAGCGAAAATTCCGCGGGAAGCGATCAAACCTTGTGGAGCGAGTCCTCCAGCAATCAAACCTTGTGGGGCGAGACCGCCAGCGATCAAACCTTGTGGCGCAAGTCCTCCAGCGAGAATTCCGCGAGAAGCGATTAAACCTTGTGGGGCGAGTCCTCCAGCAATCAAACTTTGTGGGGCGATACCACCGGCGAGAATTCCGCGAGAAGCGATCAAACCTTGTGGGGCGAGTCCTCCGGCGAGGAGAGCGGGAGAAGCAACGCGGGCGACGCCGAGTGGAGCGGCGGCGAGACCAATTGGAGCAGTGGCGACCTTGGTGACAGCTGGAGCGGATCGGTCCACGACGGCGTTGAATCCGTTGATGGCATCAGCGGTGTAAGTGACGGTACGGATGGCACCATCGGGCTCAACAAGAGAATATTGTCCTTGGACAAGGTCTCCGTTGCGGGATTCGGTGGCAGTCTTGGAATCTCCGGTCAAAGCATCAGAAACGGAGTATCCGTAGGAGTATTGTGGGTTGGGGTCGAAGGGCTCGGCGGCAACGACGGCCTTGGCGACTGGGGCGGCAACAGCCAATGGAGAGGCAACGCGGGCAAGACCGAGTCCAGCTGGAGCAAGTCCGCCAGCAAGACCAAGAGGAGCTCCAAGCCCGATGCGGGCGCCGGAAAGACCGAGACCGAGTGGGCTAGCGAGTCCGGCTCCGAGGAGTCCGCCATTAGCGATGAGTTGGGCTTGGGAAACAGCCACGAGGGCCAAGAAAGTTGCGATCTGGGAAATAAAAATTTAATTCGTTGAAAATATAAAAATAAATAAATACAAAACAAAATTTCCAAAAAAATATTTAATTCGGCAATATAAAAATAAATAAATACAAAACAAAATATACAAAAAAATTCTTAATTTGCTGAAAATCTAAAAATAAGTAAATACAAAACAACATTTTGAAAATAATATTTAATTCCCCGAAAAAATGAACATAAATACAAAATACAACTTCCAGAAAAAATTGTAATAAAAATAAATCCGAATTCTCGGGAAATTTTAAAAATTCATATCGTCCGCACCCTTCCAATCATGTTGAAATTATTTGATATCCCGTTAGAGGAAGATAAATAGCGTGTGTGTTAGAGAATATAAGGAAGTTGTTGTTCTGAGCGAATTGGAGTTATCTGATTGACTGTGATTTGTCTGGGGGACGCAGCCCGCTTTTATAGTAAACTCCGTGTGTAGGTCTCGTCAGTGGAGTTAAACGGCGGCGGTCAGGGCGTTATCAATCAATTCATTAACAATTAGAATGTTGCATACAGAGTTGGTCCTCTATACTCCATGTATACTTTTATATATAACAATTATTATGACATAGCACTTGATTGTTGCTCTTATTATTGTTCACGTGCTCGACTGCATGCCTCGTTTACATTTCATTGTTGCAGTTGCAGAGATCTGACGACTTGCTTTTTCTTCAGATCAGACAGCCGTTATATAACTTTACCTATATGTCTACAACATTATACATTGTAAAGTATAAGTAGCCTTTCTTATATGGGGAATTTACCCTTGTGCAGATATATGAGATGTAATAAGATTGGGGTGAGTTAGTGTGTGCCAAGTACACATGATACAATTTTCTATCCTAATTATTATCTTTTGCTCTTGTTTTCCTTTGGGCTCCGTTCTCATCACCTTTTCTTGCATATCCCTTTATACCTCTATATCGAATTCCTATATAAAAATATATGCCGTTTATTAATGCTACAAGTCCAAAAAGATTTTCGGCTGATGCAACTTTTTCGCTGGATTGACTCAATTTTCTACCATTCGGTTGCTTCCTCTTATTGGCATGATTTGCACGTGAATTTTGAAGGTGAATTGGTGTTTGATTTTTGTGTGGGCTAATTTTGGTCCATTATGTGTGTAATAAATAAAGGGTTTAAATCTTAAGAATTTATATGTATTACTTGTATTGTATCTGTATTATCATTTTTATTTGTAGTAAAAATAAAAATTATTTTTTGCTGTTAGGAATTGCATCAGCTTTTCTAAGCTGGCTCTTTCAAAAAAAGAAATTAAAAAATTGTTCTGCGAATAAATTGTAATATGTGTTATTATGTTATAAATGTATAAATTATTAAATAAAATTAATTCTCTCTATTTCTGGAAGAAAAATCTATTTTTTATTTAAATTCTACCTAAATTCATTCAATTTCGATTCTTTTAATTTTCTAATTTATCTTTTGTTAACTTTTTTATTTAAATAATTTTCGCATTTATCTTGTTAATTCATTTTATTATTTTGTCTTATTCATCTGGTTAAATTATTTTATAATAATTAATGTACTTACTTTACTGCCTATTTCCGTTTAATTAATTTCTTTTTAAATTTTTTCCCCATTTCCCTTTATGTAGATAATTTATTCACATGAAATTTGTCCGTCCTCCATTTATTTATTTCGTTTATTTTTAGAATTGTAATTTCCTGTAATTTGTATTTTCCTTTAATTAATTCCATTTTAAATTTGTTACTATTTCCGTTTAATTAATAAATATGATTTTAAATTTGTTCTCTATACCCTTTAAGTAATTACTTAATTTTGAATTTAATAAAGTTTTTTATTTCCCCTTAGTTTCTAGTATTTTCAATTCTCTATTTTCCTGTAATAATTTCTTCTCTTTTCCGCTTAATAAAACAATTTATTCTGAACTTATCCTCTATCTCCCTTTAATTAAATTCCCTGATTTTAAAATGCTACCAACAATTCTATAATAATTTACAAATTTTCGTAGTTTTTTTAGAATTGCTGCCCATAATTGACAATATAACAATTGTTTTAAACTACATAAACCGGAATTTTATACTTTTTGAGGTTAATCGTTCTTATTCAGTTATGTACCTTAAATGTTTTTTATTTAAATAATTACTTGTACAAATTTCATAAAATTATTTATTGAAGATTTAAATATTACAGTTTACATTCTGGGAGGAATATGAAGATGCGGTTAGAAAAACTTTAAAATTAGACTAATATTTATATTTAATTATTTCCCGTAAAACTGGATTACTCTGGTATTTACACTTCTTTCCATATGGTCAGGGATACAGAAGTAAAATTTGGCGGGTGTTTCTCCAGTAATAAATAACATTTAACACGAATGAAGGAAAAACAGAATTTTAAGATTGACACGGAAGTTTATGGTTGAATTAGAATATTATATAGTCAGCAATATTCTATTTATAAATTGTAATAATAAACAATCAAGAAAAGTAAAATAATATTGTAGGAAATTCTTTAATTTATTCCAATTTAGTCGACTTTTTATTCCAGACGTAGGAATTGAGGAAAAAATGGGAAAATAGCCCAAAGTAGCTGATGCCGACCAACAAGGAAAAATTCATTAATTCGCTGTTCTTTTGGCAGTCCTTGACACTTTCTGTAAGCATAATTACAAATAAAATCAAATCGTTACTATATTTTCACAAATAATATAAGATCATCATTATATTATTTTAAAAGCCAATTCCTTAATTAATTCCAATTTACTTGAATCAATCAAAAAAATCAGTAAAATAAATTTTTAAAAGCTGTAAAAATGATCTTAAACTAATACTTTAATTATTCAAATTTACCATTAAAAAGGATTTTACCAGATTAATTTAACATTATTATGAAATTAAAATTAGCAGAGCTCACCCATTAAGGAAATACGCTTGTAAATAATCCAACTGCATAAAATCATTTGAGAGATCTGAATGATTGTGATCCCCATGGAAACGGACTTGGGAATACGAAATTTCAGAGCCTGGAGAAACAAAACTTCCGTTACTAATTTAAAAATATTTGTCATAAATGCGCAATTATTATAAAATCCATATGCAAATGAAAATGATTGATTTGATGGAATGAAAAAATGAATTTATTGAAATACCTTTAGAGCATAATAAGAGTACATGATGGAGTGGACGAAGGCATTGATAAAGAAAAGCCTTCCGGATGGTTCTTGCAGATGAAATCCAATCCAGGTGATGATAAGTGTCATTGCATGGTGGTACCTTCAAAAAAAATGAGATTTTATAAAAACCTTTTTTAAAACCTTGTTGTGCTAGATATGAATATTTTTCTAAAAATATTTAAATTCACACTTACCAATGCAGGAAGATCAGTTTTTGTTTCCTCAGCACAATAAAAGCTGTATCTCCAAACTCTATAACTTTAGAGAGAGTGAAAAGGAAGCCCCAGTATAACGTTCCATAATTCGTAAGTCTTGACATAATA
>JAQGAK010004510.1:0-12082 GCA_034696945.1 Lipothrix lubbocki
CCCTTACTAACATAAATGGATTTTTTACACTTGAGGGGTTATAACTTGATAAAGAGGGGTAACCCGCACAAAAGGTGTCTATGTTTACTCTACTAAATGTCTACTTGGTGTAAAAATTTCAAATCTGTAGCTTTGGGACATCTCGAGATAGTTACTTGTTAGCTCTTTATTTATATCTCTTTAATCGCCAATAATTACAGCTGTTATGTATATAAACTTCCTCACGACTGTCAATTTACATTATAAAGACCAGATCTATAGTGAATCGAAACATGTTGACAATCATACGAGTATCCACATGGTAAAAATTGCCAACGGAAACACGCAGCTGTGGCTGTGGGACACTTCAATTTTTTCCGCACGTACAGACTGTGGGGGCGGATTGTCCAACTTCGAATCATTGCCTCTGAATCTTGTGGTAACTTTGGGAATGCTTAAAAAATTTGGAACATTAAGACATGACCTACACATGCTGTTAGTACTTTCAGATCATTCGCCATTTTGATGGGCAATCCTGTTTTGATAGGCATATGCCATTACATGGGGCATGCATTTAAGCCGAAGTGGCAGGCATGTGTACATGTGGGCATATGTGTCGACAATTAATAAACCATTCTGATTTCTTGTGTTCGAAGGTGTGAACCTTCGTCGAAAGAAACTCCAAACTACAAATATAGGTAATTACAAATAGGGTTCCCAGACGTCCCGGATTGACCAGTACAATCCCGGAATCGACACCCTTGTCCCGGACGATATCGGTCCATAATTCATTTTGTCTCGGAATGTTTTCACATTTTTGTAACGATAATTAATTTTTTTAATAATAAGTTAACACATGTCCCGGAATCAGAATGTAAAAAACTGTGAACCCTATGTACAAACGATTTCTTCTTGTATGAGTAATTTCTAAAAATGGCGGTCATTGTAATTTTGCGCAATGTAAAAATATAATTATTAAGAAAAATTTCTCCTGAGGATTTCTGAGGATACTGTATTTAATTTGGACAAATGACTAAAATAGTAGAATTCGTAGAAGTACAAATAGTGAGGTACGGCCGTTCACTTTTGAAGGGAATAATATGTGTACTTTCGAATTTGACAAATTTCTCCTGATCTAAGAAAAGTTCAGTTATTGAACCCAAGGAGTAGAAAATAGAATTCTTGGAAGCGAAAATTGTGAGGTACACTTTGAATAGGATTAGCCTCTTGTTTATGTATGATTTGATTAGTTTTATTTTTACACTAATTGTTTACTTTTTAAATCAAATACTGTCCAATGAATATCATTCTGTCCGGAGAAGTGGATATTTACGTAGGTGGTACACCTGTGGATCTCTTCCCTTTTAGTTTTTAAGCTTTTGTAGTCTATATTACGGCGTGCTTGAATTTTTAACATCAGTTTGAATTTGTGCATGCAGAGGTTTTCAATTGCAGGACAAACTCCAAGGCACAAGTTGCAGTTCTAGATTCACTTACAGACAGTTGTCTTATAAAAACACTTAAATAACATAAATATAATTTGCGTTTCATCTGTATTCAATAATATCAATTTACAGTAATGTTCAGCAATTAATATTACTAATACCAGTTTTATCACCACTAACATTGAATCTCCATAACCGTGCATTATGGCTGAAGTTGATACCCCGGATCAGGAAAATGTTTCAGTTATGGAAATTGAACAAACTGACTATTCGCCAATTCTCGACGTTTTACAAATCCCCTTGGTAAGTAAAGTTTAGTTTTGAGACATAAATGTGAAGTAATGGTTAAAACCAGAGTTGTTCTCGGGTTAAGTATTTTCATGGATTCAGCCATGAGCTTGACCCGAACATGAATAGGCAAGTGTTAATTACAGGTCATGAAATGTTCCCTATAAATTTCATCAAAATTGGGGAAGGTTTTCAGTGTGACGGGCATTACATGGTTGGTGACCGCAAGTCAATAAGTCGTGGTTGCAGAGTCGAAGGCTCTAATCTGCCCGTCAGGAATGCCCAAAAGTGACTTCCCCATAATCTGGACATTTTTGGCAAGCCAAGCATATAACTCTTATGTGGGCAGGCATATATGTCATTTTACTAAAAAAAGTTCACTTTATGAATTTTGTATATTACCAACATATTTTCCAAATTATAAATTTCGCCTAACAAGCTGAAGTTAAAAAGTCTTTATTAGCATGATATTTTTGACTAATATTGAAATGTAAAGTATAGGAAACATGGTTGAACTTATAGCATATGTTCATGCAGGCGCGTAGCCGGAAATTGTCAAAGGATGGAGGGCAAAATATTATGTACATATGTATACAGTAATTTCAGGCTTATGCTGACAGTCCAGAACCCAAATTTTTTTAACTCCTTAAAAATACCAAAAACGGACAGTTTGCATTCAAGTAGACCCGTTACGAAATTAATTTTTCAACAATGCCCATGTATTTAAAATTTAAATGAGAGTGCCAAAGGTCCCGGAAGAGGGTTTCACGGATTTAGATCTAGACAAAACTATTTGCCCGATTATTATGCTCATGGACGTAATTTACCAGAAATTAATTTACTGTAGATTTTATGGGAAATAGAAGATTTCGCATTTATTTACGTAGAAATGTGCAATTTCGACCTCATAATTTAACGTTTTTAGCATTGCAAGTCAAAATAGCAACCAAACACATATGCGTATTTTTTTTCGCATTCAGCATAAAAAGTTACCCTTAGAACCCTAAACAAAGAATTTCTAATGCACGTACGGTTTGCACCGCAACACTCCAAAAGTGCTAAAAGTTTATCTCAATACCACTTTTTTCTAGGTTTTAGTTATTGTTAATCGGATTTAATATTTGGGTTCTACCCGTCATTTGCTTTGTTTTGATTATAAGGTCAAAATCTTCTATACCTCCAAAATCTACTCTAGTCAATTAATTTTCTGTTGATTTGCGTCCATGATCATGAAAGTCGACCAAATAGTTTTGTCTGAAACTTCAAAACCGTGAAACCCTCTTCTGAGACCTTTTTGTACTCCCATTTAAATACGTGGACTTTGTTGAAAAATTAATTTCATAAGTAAACGGGTCTACTTGGATGCAAACTATCCGCTTTTGGTATTTTTGAGGAGCTAAAAATAATTTGGGTTCTGGACTTTCAGTATAAGTCTGAAATTACGGATACTTATTAACAATATTGATGAATTTTCATTTATTTGTTTAAAAATTTTAATATTTTACTTCCCAAAGGGGGGAGCAATTGCCCCCCCCCCTTGGCTACGCGCTTGTGTTCATGGGAAGGAATTACATATTGTCGGACCAACTACATACAGAAGGAGCGTATATGATTTTAGGTCAATATGAAAATGGGACATTTCATTTTTGGAAATTTCCGCTAGTGTTAAAATCAGTTCATGCCCCCCATGTTTCCCTAAGCCCCCAGTTCCTTAAACACAATTATTTTAACATAGGCCCCCTTCCGTACGCGTGACCTCATATAAGTTTCTTTTCATATTGTGTCAAAATCATATGCTTCTTTTTTGTCTGACGATATGTGGATAATTGCAAATGGATACATGTGGCCGTCGTATCATAGGAAAAACTTATGTACATACATGTGGTCTTATAACATCTTTGACTTGCTGTCCCAGAGTCAAGTTTGAGTTGGAGTTTGACCTGTGCTAAATGTTCGGTGACTCAGGGGTCAACTGGTGAGGATTTTCAGAAAACTCCTCATTTAACGTCGTATTGATTTTATAAAAGAGAAGTTTTCTCAAAATTTCATTGAAATCGGCCAAGGTTTGGAGTTGGACCTGTGTTAAATGTTCGGTGACCAAGGGGTCAAACTACTAAAGCAAGGGTAATGCAACTTTCTCAATGGCGTCTTCTACACACTTCATTACCTTCAAATTGACAACTTCATTATTAAATTCGGTTAAGCGGTTTGGGGGAAGATAGTGAACGCAGAATCTTGACATGCCTGCAAAAATATTAATATCGTAAGGATTAGCGAATTAACAAATGTTGCAAATATTCACGAACAAAATGGATAACTCATTAGTGCAGAATTTATATTTGAAACACAGGATGTTCCAGTAATTAATTATCGTATACATACATATCTTACACAGTTACACACTAATACTTTCAGAGCTGTCCAAATTATATTTTCTCAAAATACAAAAAAGTTGATAATACAAATTACAAAATACATTTTTGTTAATCTGAACATACAAAATACATTTTGGCAAGAATAAAAATACCAATTACAAAATGCATTTATTTCGCGGGAAAACATAAAATACTTAACATCAGACCCTTAAAATACATGCAAAAAATACATGTACGCTAAAACGCCCGAATTTCGTTTGAATTTCGACGAAGTGCCAATGTAATTACTGTAAGGGCGAAGGCAAAGTTGGAATTTGATGGTATAATCAAACTCAATGAGTACTCCCAAGTATTTTGAAGCTCAAAATACAAAATACATTTTATGAGCAAAAATCTTCAAAATACATTTTCAAATCAGGAAACTTCAAAATACAAAATGCATTTTAAAATCAACAAGCTTCAAAATACAAAAATGTATTTTAAATACATGTATTTTGGACAGCTCTGCTAATTTTAAGATCATGTTTTACAGAATAAATTACTGACGCCCCCTATATTTAGTGAAAATCATAAAAAAACTAGGGAAACTATGATGGAAAACAATCGGATTTTAATTTGAAAATTGTAAATCAATAAACGTTAAATTAGATTAAAGCAAACAAGAAATCTCAAGAATAACGTACTTATATTCGTTGCCGTGAGTGCGGAGAGATTTACCATCAAGGATATTCTTTAAAGAGATGCAAAGTCGACTATCTCCTTGTGTGCCTAGCTGCAAAGAGGAACATCCACCGTCATTTTAATTGTAATGTGGGATAACTGCCAATTGTCTTGCATTTGAAATTTTCAACGCAAGCTCACTTCGTTTTCAGTTTTGAGTGCAAATTAAACAGTTATTACATTTGCACTGAATTTCTGGTGTCCCTTTCAATAGGTTCAAACGATAAGACATTTCATCTCCACCGATTATATCTATCTATGTTGGGAGGGATGAGCCTGTGTATTTTTACACTTTATAGTTTGTTGCCATTGCCAAGGTAATGGCGGGATTAAATCCCAAACGGCGGGATTTATTTCATTGGGAATATTTCTGGCGTTAAAAATATAGTCGGAAATAACCCGGCAGGATTAATTCTGAGCTCCACCCAAACATGACCCGAAATACTCGCCTATTAATCGAACTTGAGAACAACTTTGATGAAAATTAGAAATTCCCCACTTATTAGAACGGCTGCTGTAATATGTGGATTGATTTTTGTTTAATTTTTGCAGATCGGGGACAACATTCTCTTGTACCTGACTTATTCCGACGTCCTAGAATGCTCACTGGTGGACAAATTCTGGAGGAAAATGTGTAGAAGGTTTATGAGAGTTCAAAAGCAGTTGAAAATCAACTTAAACTGGAATGTCTGTTCTAGGTTGAAGAAGCTTGATGATTTATTGGCTCTTGCGGCAACTGAAATTTTTCCATTTTCGGGGCTTAATTTAGTATTAAGATCAAACCCAGAATATTGCCAAAAAGTATGTTCGAATATCGAGTTGGACATAGAACTCCTGTACCCCAACATTTTCCAAAAACTACCCCTTAAGCAATTCTACATTGATTTCCCTCAAAGAGTGGCATGCTTTGGTGAAAAACTGCTTCAAAAATTGCTTACTAGATGCGCTCCTACCAAGACGGAATTCTTAGAAATAATAAATTGGCCCGATGACATTCCAAGTGTTTGGGACTATTTGAATATCAAACGGGGAAATCCAACAGATCCAGAGCGTTCATTGTGCCAGTCCACTTGGTTACCACATGTAATTCGAACTCGTCTACCTCGGAACAATGATATGCTGGTGTTTGAAATTGTAAGTTCTTCGCCGAATTTAAAAAACCTTGGTAGCCCATTGCCAGCGTGGATGTTCCATGAAATTTCGCTTCGATTGGAGAATCCAACAACAGAATTTGCATATTCGAAACCACAATTTCCGGACAGGCGATATAATATCGTGAGGTACTTCATAGTGACTTGGTTTGAATATCTTGTGAGTTTGGCTCAGGTGAAACCAATGTTGACATATATGGCACTGCACCCGTTTCCTGTTTGTCAGCATCGATCGCAAACATTTCGTGAATGTTTGCTAACAATTTTAGATGAAAGCAGGAATGCTTTACAAACTCTGAAAATTGCAGACTGTCCTAGGGTTCTGCCGTGTGTAATAAGCAAAAAAGTGGGTCCTTTAGTAAACCTACATCGACTATTTCTCGATTTAAGAGATTCGTACCAAGAATTTAAAGATATTATTTTATTTTTTGAGAGCATTGCATTTGAAACACTTTTACCAGCTTTGACCCACGTGGGTCTATCAATTCATCCTGGGTTAATGCAAAATAAACCGACTAGCCATCTTTTCGAAAAAGCAATAAAGCCCAAATTCAAGTGCTTCAGTGTAAGGAAGTTAGAATTTTTCACCTGGGCAGCGAATTCTAATGAAGATATACATAAGATGTGGTCATCTCTAGCAGAAACGTTTCCAAATGTCAAGTATTTCGGAATAAATACATTTCATCAACATCCATTCTTTGGAGAATTCATGGAATGGATTGCATTACCTTGGAAGCCAAGTTTGAAAACACTGTCGCTGTTCGCCCAAACACAGGAGAACAAAAGTATTTTGAGATGTTTGACAGAACTCCTTGAAAATTTCTGTTGCAACGTTTCCTTTGAAGAGCTTCTCGAAATGAATATTTGTGGCCAACAACTTCAATCTTGGAATTTTGCTTCAACTAGAAGAATTGCGTTTTGCTTTGATTTTGGTACTTCAGACATTATTTGCTTGAATTCAAAGATTTGATTACATAGTTAAACATATACTATCTCGTGTCTCAGGAAATCGTATGTGTTGCGTGGGTACATTTGATTTTTCCGTTTGTGTAGAAATAACTAGGCTGATTATACATTTGTTGCCAAAAAAACCTTGCGGCGGGCCCGTAGATGCCGTGGAAAATGCAATTTGGAGGGACCGGTACAACAGAATCTCGTCCTGGATTAGAATAAAAATGCCAAATTTTTCCCTACAATTAGATTTCGATCGGTGTGGGCAAGACTGCAATCGTAAGTTCACCCCTCATGTCAGTCACACTTGTTTATCAATGCAAAGCAAGTTTTTCGTGGTATGTATGAATTACAAAACCAATGGTTGGTAATTATTTATTTTCAGCCGTTTATTTCCATGCTGGTCGAATTGAATCCCAGTTCATTCCACGGGATATTTTGTCGACGATAAATCCTTTTAAACGAACGCCCTCTACTTGGATACTCCATTTCTAGAAAATATTTTACATTTCTAAAGTTATTACAATAAAATATATTATATTGTTGATTTGTGTGACCTTGAATGATTTAAGTTACTTTTTTAGAATTAAGTTACTACATTTATATGACTTAAATTAGCCAACTTGGATATCAACTTTTTTTTATGTTATTTATTAAACAAATGAGCAAATTATTCTGATATTTTAACTTATTACTGTGTGTGTGCACATTATTATTTGATTATTTGAGTAACATTGTAGCATTCGATACCAAAATAATCCCAATCTCCTCCGAAATAATTAACGTTCGGTCCAAATGCAATAAAATCATGCATATAAATTTTTGTCGTAAATTCTAGTAAATTATCATCGATGCTACATGCTGCATCGTGACGCCGGATTTCTAGAACATAAATTCGCTCGTGCGTAACCGAAATTAAAAAAATGGTTTTAAGAAATTATACTTCCACAAAGTTTAACACGCCATTTTAAAAACGCTGTTAACGCTGTTTAACGCAATCTCATCGACCTTATACTCAAAATGAAGCAAATGACGCGATGAACATAAATATGAAATCAGATTTAACATAACAGCAATATATAAAAAGTCGGTATTAAGGAGATCGATTTTTAGCACTTTTGGATTTTTGCGGTGCAAATCGTATGTTACATTAAAAACTCTTTGTGCAGTGATCTCTGTGTAACTTTATGTGTTGAATTCAATAAAAAATATGTCATGTGCGTTTGGTCGTTATTTTGACTTGCAGAACTAAAAAAGATAAATTTTGAGATCTAAATTGCACATTTCTAAATGAAGAAATAAAAATGTTTTAGATTTGAAGAAATCATAGCTAGATTATTGGTTTACAATTCATTTGCATTAAAAAGCATGAAAATCGGCCGGACCGTTTTCTGGCAATTGCCGTCCTGGTAAAACAGCTATATTTGACCTTCAGGGCTCCCGTTTAAATACATGCAAAGTTACCAAAAATCTTTATTGTGTCTACATGGTTTAATTTAGATGCAATCTATCAGTTTTTGACAAATTCGTGGTAAAATTAAAATATGATCGAATCCTCTCTCCTATTAGTTCTGAAGTTAAGAATTAGAAATTAAGAAAAAATGGGCAATGATAATTGTTCATTGGTTTTCTATATTTATTTAAATTATTATTTATTTATATTTATATATTTATTTTATATTATTATTGTATATTATTATTTAATTTTATTTTCATAGAATTATTATTTATTTATATTAATTATTACATATTCATTGTTTACATTTATTTATTTGTATAGACTTAACATTAATTAACATAAATGTTCATCGTCGTCCATTAGGGCATCCCGGTTGTACGTCGCATGCGCCGTCGCTTTTGTAAATTCTCTCTCATTCCGCGGTTGATGTTGCGGGTAGAAATACAATGTGGAAAGGTTACTGCGGCGCTGTGCCTCACTTAAGGGGACGGTTCCTTGCTGTGGTACTTCAGCCTTCAGATGGGCGCTGACCTAAATTGTTCCGAATGGAATAATTAGTTTTAGTGTAATTTAGTACAATTAAAATAAACTGTTGATAATTTATCTTGTCTAATTCCGTTTCTAAATCTTAAAGAGCATGATGCTAAAACTAAAACAAGATATAATCTATACGCATGCTATATAGGTATATAGGTGACTAGGTGAGAATTAATATAGTACATTAATACTGATTATATTGCAAGAATTTCTGAAAAATAGTATTTTAAGAAATTTTACGAATAATTCTATAATAAAAGCATAACTTCACCTTCTCCACTTGCCGAAGAACTCGAATTATATTTTTATTCGCTAATTTCTCCAGCTCATTATCCGTCCAGCCACGCTCTATCAAGGCGGCGAAAATATGAGGATAGTAGCTGACGTCCGGTAGATCAACCGGCAATTCATGTTCTTCTACACCATCGTAATCAGCTCCGAGACCAATGTGATCTGCTCCTAGCTTGCATTTTAGATACTCTAAATCGGCTACAAGGAGCATATTATTTGTTTACTAATTATGCACTAATTTATTTACATTTAATTATTACAGCAATTAATCAGACAATTTGTGTTGCTTTACTACTTAACTTACTGACAATATCATTCAGGTCCACAATTTCTGTCCCATTGCACCGACGTGCCTCAGCAACGAACGACAAGCCCAGCATTCCGCCATTGGCTTTCTGAAATATCAATGGAACGGTGCTTATAAATATTATAAAATTATTAGTTACATATTATATATATTTGTTTATCATCAACAATCAATTTCTTGAGTTAATTCATTCATTGTAGTGTAATTTTTAAAATGATGTTTTTTATTACTAGAATCCTGAGCAGAGCATCCGGAACGTTCCTACTGGAATTGCAAAATCTCAGAGGTCCGGAATGAGAGAAAATTACCGGAGCTCGGGAATATTTTAAGGCATCAAACGCCACAGCAGTCGATACATGTGAGAGGTCTACTATCATTCCCAGTCTGTTCATTTCCTTTATGACTCCCTACGGATGTTTTATTAATTATTAATTTATTATTATTATTTATTTATTGATATATATTTATTATTATTTAAAAATAACAAAATAAATGAAATTGTTACTATTTTTAGAACGTACAACGCCAAATGCTGAAAGCCCGTTATTATCTTCAGTGAAGCCGTCCTCCTTTATTTCGGCAAAATGGGAATCAGCCCTATTTGATTATTAGTATTTTAAATAAAATAAATACAATTAAAACCAGCGTAACACCATCACGCTTTAAATTCTTTATTACATTTTAATGCAAATAATTTATTTTTATGACCATTATTAATTTATTTTGAAGTCAAGTTACTTCACAGTTCACAGACATTAGTAATTTCTAAAACTTACCACGGCGTATTGCAATTATGCGTCAAAGTGAGGTACCTCGTTCCGAGCTCATAGAGCATTCTTAAAATGCCAAAACTGAATTGGATGGAATGACCACCTTCAACGCCAATTAAACTAGCTATCTTGCCGTTTTTTATCGCTTTTTCAATGCCTGTGCGATTCAAAACAATTTTAGCTATAGTAAATTACAATAATATTATTATTATACATACATATTACCATCGGCAGTCGTCACAAACTCAAAGTCATCGCTGTATTGTCGGCTGAATCTTTTGATGACATCAATGGTTTCCAGGGTTGTTTCCACAGCGTCGAGGTACTGGGACGGGCACTCAACATACGCTGACCAAAACTGCATACATACAACTTACGTTTACCAATAATATTAGAGATATTATTGGTGATTTAAAAAAATAGAATTTGTAAAAGTATTCCGCTATGTGTATATTTTTTTAATGGATTTCTTTACCTGACCACCAACGCGCCCTTTCCTCAAACGCGGAATATCCGTATGACTCCTGCGAAAATAAATTATTGTGAATTTGTATTTCTTATAAATTTTACTATAATAATTATTAAATAATAATTAATTAAAAGATTATGAATACAAAATAATTAATAAATACAAAAAATAAGAAATCAATTATTGATTTCTTATGTTTTTTATTTATTAATTATTTTTTATTCATAATGTGTTTTATTTATTTTTTATTCATAACTCATAAGTTATTTAAAATTTTGTTTTTATAATGGATTAGTGACGATATTATCATTACTAACATTAATCACAATCACGTACATGTTACTTAATTTCCATTCCGGATTCGTGCTCAAGTCGGATTTCAGGTCAACCAATCGCAGGTCATTGTAAATAATTTTGCGGACACTCCAAGCAAGGTCATTATGCCTTTATGAAGACAGTATAGTAAATAAGGCAAAATAAATGACATTTTAATATTTGCGTTGCGGATTTACAATAATATTATTTACCATTCAATAATCTACACGAAAGAAATACAAATTGACGAGAAATGATCAAAAAGCATTTGAAAATTGTTGGACATTTACTTATATCATCGTCAGAATAAAGAACGTCAATAATTTATAAAATTTAAATGCTCATTTTCGACATTTTTAATGCTTAAATATTACAGTTAAGCATTCAGTTGTGAAATAATTAAACAAAAATAAAATTGATAATGTCACCGGTCCTCACGTATCAACTACAGGATGTCGAGCCAGAAATTCCAATGCTCGTTGCATAGACGTTTTTGCACTATAGCTGGAAAGTGGAAAAATAGCTAAAATGAAAACGATATTTAGCACCAACATTTTATCGTTTTCCGCGACAGAAACTCCTTTATTAGTTTCTATTACTGTTCAATTTATGTAATATAGGAATTTCCTTTGTCGACAGTCACGCCTAAACACAATGTACGATCTGAAAATTGCGATTAATTTCAAGAATCAAGATTTTATCTGCACATATGTTTACAATGAACTCAACATAATACGCCGTAAAATAAAATTAACTGACAACATGATTGTTTTCTAGAAATTATTTATGCGTGAAGAAAAATAAACCAATAAAATAATCCTTCTGCCAATAACGCTTTTAAACATGTATGGTGAAACATTTAAATACAAACCTGGAAGGAATTATTATTAATACTAGAAGTAAAGCCATTGGCTGCGCCAATGTATACATTAAGGGTCGTTGTCTTGAGTGTGATGAATTTGGCAAATGCAGTAATATTCAATTTCCATTTTAAACGTTTTAAGGCAAGAAATATTACATTCGTA